>BPLQ01014130.1:0-18256 GCA_021605075.1 Caerostris darwini
TTAATACTAAATGGGGACTCGAACACATCAAAAAGAAAATATTACTTAAAAAATAATTAATTTATTGAAAGGAAAACAAAACAAAATGCATTTTGACATAATAAAATACACTTATAAATAGGATTGTATCAATACTGCACAATGTATTTAATAATAAATGTATCAATACTAAATTAAAAACAAGTTTAATAATTATTAGTGATTATCTTGGACAAAGGTTGTAAAGCTTTTTTTTTTTAAAGGAAAATTTAATATTAGAAATAGACATATTCTATTTTTTCTCCTACAAAGACCTGACGGCCAGTTGGCTAGTGCTCTGGAATTTGGTACCCCAGGCTTCAGGTTCGAATTCTGGCAATGACATGGATGTTTGTGAGTGGTTCGGAATCCCCGTTAAACTGTAGGTCCGGTCTAACTGTAGCCTAAAGGGTACTCAAACCAAAAAAAATCTTTTCCTATAATGGCATAATATCCCCATGGTGGACCAAGGCCATCTGCCCACTGGTAGATTCCAAACATGAGATGTGTTCTTTTTACAGGATAGGGTTGTCAGCCGTATTCCCAACACTCTAGTATAGTCATATTAGACCGAGAACTACATTTTAAAGTGGATTCCGAACTATTATAAGCATCCATGGCATCGCCGGGACTTGAACTTGTGCACCAAGAGCCAGAAATATACATATTAAGTTCTATATTTACCTGAGATATATAAGGTGTCCCAAAATACTTCAATTATTGAACATTCTAATGTAATAGTTGGTAATGAAAGAGCTGATTTCCCATCAAAACGCATCTTTAGGCTTTGTGTTAGGTGGGAGGGGGATTGTATTACAATTTCTAGTTAGCTTCACGAACGCGGATAAAATTCATTGGATATTAGATTGATCACAGTCTACCAACGAGTCAATCTAACGTCAAACGAGCCAACTTGATCGGTAGTCTAAGACCATCGACGTAGATTTATTCAATGGCACTTCCGGCAACAATTGGTAAATAAAAGCTCTCTCGAACTAAGAAAAAATAAATAATGGGGAAGTTGTTGGAATTGGGAGAAATAGGAACTGTTGTGAGACTATCAGGTAGAAAATTCTGTGGCTAGTCCGTTGATAGTGTAATGATGTTAAATCTTATATTTGTAATGGCAAATATTGTATATAAAGAGTATTAAAGGCGGCGAAAAAAAAGTCGTTTTCCTTTTAAATTCCCTTGCAATCCACCAATATTTTGCACTACAACATATATATTTATTCCAAATTGTCTTTTGATTTCATTACTTGCCTTGAAGTCTATGAATATTTCTTATTCTGCCGTTGAGAGACCTTCTGGAGTGTTTTAAAATACATCCCTAACCCACTTGCTACCAGGTTGATATCAACAAGAAAATAATTCTAAAAAATTCTTTGCTTGTATAGCTAAATAATTAACCATCTGTATAATAAAATAGTAGCGCTCTATGTACTGCGCCTATATCTTTACAAAGGGCAGAAAAGATTCTTGATTTTAGGGGTTTCGTTTTCATCTACATTTATTATGGTTAAAATCATCATTAGGACAATATTTAAGCTAGAACTCATTTTTTGGAGCTACTCTGCGGAGATTTTTTTTCACAAATGCTTGCATACTTTAGAATCTTCTAGACCCTATGTGAGTCTGGGTTAGAATAGCCCAACTGTAGTCCATTCATGCCGTAGAAGGCGACTAAAATGGGTACCCATTGCCCTGGAGTATAACCTGGTGGGGTAAAGTCAGACTTCTCCCTCTGAGTGCCCCATGTCTTTGTGCCGCAAGGTCAAGTACAAAAAGAAGCCGCATATTTTACCCTTTATCATTTTGGGGGGACTTTTGAGATACCCTATATATTTTGGGTTCATGCAACCCAGAAAATCTAGGTTTCGCAAGAGTAGGATGTTGAAAATAGTAATAATATGAGAAATACTCTTGTTTTCAGTAAATGAAACATTCTCGTAACAACTTGTCCAAAATTCAAGGAGTGGTTTATTTCGGATTGTATCACAATGACTAGTTAGTTTCAAGAAAGCGGATAAAATTCATTGTATATTAGATTGATCACAGTCTATCAACGAGCCAATCTGGCGTGAAACGCGCCAATTTGATCGGTAGTCTAGGACTATCGACGTAGATTTATTCAATGACATTTCCAGAGATAATCTCTTAAATGCTAAAGTTTCTCTCGAACTAATTTGAAAACAATTAATGATGAAGTTGGTCGGGATTGTGATAAATAGGAGCTGTGGGAAGACTATCGGGTAGAAAAATCTGGGACTAGTCCGTTGATATTGTTATGATGTTAAATCTTATGCTATGTAAGGACAAATATTGTACATAAAGAGCATTAAAGATGACGAGGAAAAAACAGTCTGTTTTCCCTTTTAAATTTCCTGAACGCCACCAATATTTTGCACTACCACACCTATATTCCTAAATTATCTTTTGATTTCATTGCCTTGAAGTTTATGAAGATTTCTTCTGCAGTTGAGAGACCTTCTGGAGTGTTTTGAAATAGCTCCCTAACCCCCTCTTAACTTGCTGGCAGGTTGTTGTCAGCAAAAAAAATATTTTTTTTAAATTCTTTGCCAGTATAGTTAATAACTAATCATCTATATAATAAAATAGTAACACTCTATGTACTGCATCTATATCTTCACAAAATGCAGAAAAGATTCTTGATTTTAGGGACCTTTACATTTATTATCATGTACATGTATGTACATTTAATACATCATAAATTAGGACAATATTTAGACTAATTCATTTTTCGGAGCTTCCTGGGGAGATTTTTGTTTCATTAAAAGCTCCCATATTAACTCTTCTAGTTAATGTAAAGTCTGGGTTAGAATAGCCCCACTGTAGCCCATGCATGCCGTACCCATTGCCCTGGAGTATAATCTGGTGGAATAAAGTCAGACTTCTCCTCTGAATGCCCCATGTCTTTTGTCGCTAACAAGTAAAATTTGCAAGTTTTAAATGACTCGTCAGCTTCAAACGTTGCATTTTACCCCTTCATCATGATTCGTCAGCTTACTGGGTTCATGGACTAGATGTTCTATAGAAATGCAATGTTGGGATGAAGTAGATAATTATTGAACGAAAACAGAATTTTATAGTACATTCCAGTAGATGAAACATTTAGTAACAACTGTGCAGCATATTCTGAAAACTCTGTTTGTCTTGTTATGAAATCATTTAAGATAGCCAATAATGCGAGTGCTGTTGATTTTATTTCTATTTGTTTGCAGAAAAGTAGTCCTTCTGTGGCTGACATACCTATCACAATATTGAACATAGGCAATGAGATAATCATCTTTATTGCTATGTGTTTCCTCCTCAAGCTAATTTGAAAACAATTTCACACTCAATTGCGGAAACACTGATGCTGTAAGTCTTCAGCTATATCACCAATTATATGGGCTACAGAAACATTTGCCGGCGGTATGGATTACAATTGTTTGCAAAATTATTTCCATAGTTTCTACAATCTCAACTGCACCTGCAAAAACTAGCTCTTCACCAATGCGTGAAATAATATATAAATGAAGTCCTGAAAAAACATTCGTTTTTTTTTTCTCATAATAAGATTTGACTTAAATAAACTATTTAAGATGTTAGATTATTAAGTATGTTCGATTTATAAGTCTTATGAAGTACGTTTGACATAAAAATCCTTAAATTTTTACCTTAAATTTCGGAGACCAATGCAAAAACCAATGTGCAATCATAATATTTTAATTATTATGTTTCCGGTGTTGTTTTATGATTATCTAGATATTAATTAATTAATACGAATAATAAATTGCTTCATGTTTAGTTAAAGTTTATAAAATTGTCTGATATGCGGTCGTTAAAATTTCCAATTAATTCTTGGTTAATTAAAATGCAAATCTTCATCGGAAATTCATTAAACTGAAATAAACTTTCACGCAACATTTCTCAATTATTTAATCTCTAACGGTAAAATTTCACGCAAAGTTTTAGAGAACAGTTGAACCGTAACCGGGGAAAACAGCAATTACTAGTTCAAAGTATTTTGAAATGTAATGTTGAAAATGTATGTAATTATTTATTGGTATTGTGGATTAGAGTTCTATCTATGCAGTTTACAAATTCACGAATATTTTCGCATTTAAAAATGAAAAGTCATGTAAACTATTAAATTACTTAGTCTAAGTGATTTGATTTATAATATTTTTAATGGGAATTACATACCCCTTTAAGACCTAAAGTTTTTTCATATTTAAATTTTACTTTTTTTTTTTAAAAATTTTTAGTAGATATTGACTGATGATATTAATATCCAATGATATTAAAACAATAATTAAACCAATGCATGTCCCTCTTGAGGCATGGGGGCGTTGTTTAGTTTGTAATCTCTCATCCCGAGAGGAAACGTATTTATCACAATCCTGTGTATTAGTTGGCCTACAGACTTTAACCCGGAGAGGTAGTATATTCCACGCAAATTTCGGTTTATTTTCGGATTAAAAGTGGAATTCTTTCACGAATCTAGAATTTTCTGTCTTCAAATGTGCTAAATATTGTATATCTCTAATTGTATGTGTGTGATGTCTGAACGTGTATAAATAAAGCTGTGAATTCTCACACCTGTGTTTCAAGTCTTAATCCAAATACAGGAAGCTTTATTGTGTGGGTTATATTACATACAACTAGTCTTTTTGTACTAATGAGAACAACCTGTCATTCGAATCTGATAGCAGATAGATAGATGATAGATGTATAATGAGACTCAGAAAATTAGCGAATGTCTGTACGACTTTTACAGATTGAAACTATTACAGATTGGATATCAACCAATTGATATACCATGATGTTCCATCGTGATTGGTGCTAGACCACAAACTGAGAAATGCCTACTCCAATGAGACGCGAGGAAAGTGACGAATTGTCTTAAAAGGAGATTTTTAGTGAAGAAGAGAGTGAGTCCTGCGACGAGTCGACCAGGAGTGTTTTTTTTTTCTTCTCTGAAGGGGCTGAAGAGGCCGGAACTTTCCTCCTGTTTTCAAAGTGCGCCCCTTGCGGTTTCGTGTATCACGCCGTGTTAATAATTAAGGTTTGCCGCAGACCGGGCGCAATAGATTCGTTGTAGATTCGAGAACTCTGAAAATCTCAGAATCTGGAGTGAGCTGCACTTGTGATAAAATTTATATCTTTAATTTTCATTTCTTCTATAATAACCCATAGTTCTGTATATGTATATATATATAATTCTTGCAAATAAAAATTAAATTGTTCCCGTGAACCTGAAAGTGGTCCTCTTCTTTAAGCCGTTATACGCCTAATATAGGCCAAGACGTTAAAGGAGCAGTTAGAAGTTGATTTTTTTGAAATAAATTTCAGTAGTATAATAACAATAATAATAAATGTTTTAATAAATTTAATGTACATTAAAAATTAATATTTATTTCGCTTAAATAGTTTGTCGCTACTAATATTTTGAAATAAAATATTTGAACAATCTCTATCTCTGATTTTAAAATTGTACCTCAATTAAATTTCTGTTAGTTTAAAGATTATCATTTTTTTAGTTTTATAAAATAATACCTTTCTCTATTCCTTAGTACCTTTTGTTTAATCCATAGTTTTGATTATAATTATCAATTACTTGAAATAATTGGGGTTTTTTATTCGACAAAGGGTTCGACTGATGAGCATATAATAATTCTAATCTATGTTTTAATAAATTAATATAAACATATTCTCCAGTATAATTCACGTCATTCTACACTATAATTCTTTAGAAAGAAGAAGTTATTAGAAAGAAACTCGCCTAATAAAAATAAATAATCCTTGATACATTTTCTTGTAATATTTTGTATTTCTTTCTACTGATTTCCTTTTTCTTTTTAACCCCAAATTAAGTATTTTATGTGAAGCCTAAAAAAATAAAAAGTGGTCAACCACCTCGAACAGTGTTGGAACAATGCCTGTTACACGCCACATAAAACATGAATTCCGTTTTGCTTTTACAATTCATCTAACATATCAGGTTCTGTAGCTGAAGAATTAAGGGAAAATTTATGCTCTTTGGAGACAAGTAATGGATAGGGAAATTACGCTATGAAGTAAACTCTAGGGAAAAAAAAAGAAGTGCAAACAATCATTTTTCACTTTTCATATGCGAGCATTAGATATTTCATTGTGAATTACTTATTTTTTTATTTATTCATTTATTTATTTTTCCGAGTTTTATTTCGAAAGAAAAATGACGCCAAGTAGTGAGAGTCGTCCATCAAAATGTTTTAAATATCACTTTGCTCGCCAAGATGGAAAAATTAAAAGGAAGAAAATTGTATTTTAAAATATTGATTGTTCTAAATTAAGTAATATATTTAATGTTTTTATTTAAAATAAATATAACTCTTATTTGTATCGGAGAGGATTATTAAATTATTTATTTTATAAAATGCTATTTTTTACAGTATAAGCCTTTTGAAAGCTTGTCATAAAAATTGAAGTTAAGGCAATGTCATTAAATACAAAAACAAGTAGTATAACAAAAAAAATTTAAAAGTCAATTCCTACTTTTTTTCCCTCTATATTGGAGAAAGTCCTTTATAAATAATTTTCATTCATTTTTTTAAGTTTATCTGGCTCCATCTATTGGTAGATATATGCAACTTACATCTAAAAAAACTGAAATTAATTAATTAAATTAAATTAATGAATTAATATTTGAAAAAACTGTATTAACATCAAGTGTCATCCACTACAAGTTCAAAAATATGTATTTGAACTTGAGTGGATGAATAAAAAGTATTTTTTAACGATTGAAGAACAAGAGGAAAAGAACAACGAACAAGAACAACGAAGAAGATATATATAGGGACAGTGTGAGCTAATAGAAGGAATTGAATGACATCGAATTTGTAGTGTAGCATTTTTTCTCACGAGAAGATTTTTTTCCCCGGAATCTCGTATTTAATATTTAATTTTTTTAATATTAATTTAAATTTATTTTTATTTTTTGAAAAATACAGTTTTATATGGATTTTAAATATATATAATTTTTTGGCGATGTCAAAATATATATAGCATTGTTTTGACATTTCATTCCCAGGAGAGAGGAATGCATGATATTTGGCAAATATATAATAAACCTATCACTAAAATTCGGCAGCAGACGATCGTTATTGTGGGCAGTTTTATTTCATGCAAATAGTTTTGTACTAATGAGAGCAACTTGTCTCTTACAACTGATAACAGCTATTCGGTATCATGTCTAATGAGACTCAGGAAATTAGCGAATGTCTGAGCGACCTTAACATGTCGAAACAATTACAGATTGAATATCAACCAATTGAAATACCATGAGTTGTTGCAATGTGATTGATGGCAGACCACGAGCTGAGAAATGTCAACTCCAATGAGAAGTGAGGGAAGCAAATTCCTCCTTTTGACGGATTGTCATAAAAGGAGATTTTTGGTGAAGTAGAGAGAGTCTACCAGAAGAATTTTTTTTTCTTTTTTTCTCAGAAGTGACTGAATAGGTCGGAGTTTTCTTGCCAATTTTTTAAAAAGTGAGCCCCTTGTGGTTTCGTAAATCACGCCCTGTGATAATTAATGTCAACCGCAGACCATGAGTTTAGATTCTCCATAGATTCG
This sequence comes from Caerostris darwini, assembly GCA_021605075.1. Classification (NCBI taxonomy): domain Eukaryota; kingdom Metazoa; phylum Arthropoda; class Arachnida; order Araneae; family Araneidae; genus Caerostris; species Caerostris darwini. The sequence goes on from BPLQ01014130.1 coordinate 7,642, forward strand.
AGAACTCTGAAAATCCCTGTCCTTGGAGTGAACTGCCTTTGTTTATCTAATTTCTATCCTTAATTTTAATTTTTTTGCAAATAGATTTCTGTTTGTATATATATATAGTGCTATATAAAATTTAAAATGTTCCCTTAAGCCATAAAGTGGCCCTCTTCTTGAAGCCGTTATGTCCAATTGGCTAGCGCCCTGGTCTTTGGTACCACAGATTTCAGGTTGGAATCCTGGTGATAGCGTGGATGTTTGTTAGTGGTTAACGTTAACATTGTCCACGTTAAAATGTAGTTCCCGGTCTAATTACGAGTAGCTTAAAGTGTGCATAAAATGACGAGCGACAAACCAAACCAGTTGACAAATGAAATATGTATTAATGAGAATGTAATACTTCTAATCTATGTTTTAATAAATTAATAGAAACACATTCCATACTATAATTAATATCTTTAGAAAAAAAATTAATACAAAGAAAGTAACATTCTAGAAAGAAATACTTCCTGATACAATTTCTTGTTATAGTTTGTATTTCTTTCTTATAAATCCTTTTTTTCTTTTTAAGCCCAAATTAAGCATTTGATGTGAAGCCTAAAGAAATAAAAAGTGGTCAACCACCTTTCACAGTGTTGGAACAATGCCTGTTACACGCCACATAAAACATAAATTCCGTTTTGCTTTTACAATTCATCTAACATATCAGGTTCTGTAGCTGAAGAATTAAGGGAAAATTTATGCTCTTTGGAGACAAGTAATGGATAGGGAAATTACGCTATGAAGAAAACTATAGGGAAAAAAAGAATCGCAAACAATCATTTTTCACTTTTCATATGCGAGCATTAGATATTTCATTGTGAATTATTTATTTATTTATTCATTTATTTATTTTCCGAGTTTTATTTCGAAAGAAAAATGACGCCAAGTAGTGAGAATCGTCTATCAAAATGTTTTAAATATCGCTTTGCTCGCCAAGAAGAAAATTATATTTTTAAATATTGATTGTTCTAAAGTAGGAAATGTATTTAATGTTTTTATTTAAAAGTCTTTTAAATATCCCCTTTTTGTATCGGAGAAGTTATTAAATTATTTATTTTGTAAAATCTGCTTATCTGCTTTTGAAAACTTGTCATTAAATTTTAAGTCATTTTGGCATTTGTGGGATGACATTGCATTTATTTACAAGCACTATACATACATGAAATTACAGAACTTAGGTTATTATACAAAGAAATGAAAATTAAAAATATAAATTCCATCACAAGTACACGATTAAATCGCAAGTACAGTTCTCTCCAAGGTCAGAGATTTTCAGAGTTCTGGAGTCTACGTCGAATCTCCAAATAAATGGTCTGAGGCACATCTTAATAATCACACGTCGTAATACACGAAATCACAAGGGGCTCACTTTGGAGATGGAAACTCCGGTCTATTCAGTAACTTCAGAGAAAAAAGCGAAAAACAACACTCTTTGTCGAGTCATCGCAGAACTCTCCCCTTTCTCCTCCAAAAATCTCATTTTAAGAAAATTCGTTCAAAAGAGGGGAAGGCCAGCTTCCCTCACTTCTCATTGGAACAGACATTTTCTCAGCTCATGATTTACCACCTATTCGACAACTCATGGTGTAGTCCATATTCCATCTATAAATGTTTGCATTTCAATAAAAAAGTATTGCTGTACAGCTAAAAGGCATTTATTTTACACAAGCATGACAATTTTTATGTAATAAAAAATAAGTAATTTTTTGTATTTATGATTATTTCCTAATTTATGAATTTGTCAATGTTATAGTTTTCAGGATTCAGAAATGTTCACACATATTGCAAAGACTTTCCAATTTGCAATTTGCAATACAATTTTCACTCAATCGGCGAAGATAAAATGTTCAGTTTTGTAAAACAAAAGTTCACGAATTCTTTGTAATTGTTTTAATCTGTTCGAAACCTTAAATTTATAGGCACCATTCATTTCGGAGATAATTACTACTAAATTCTTCGAATCACCTCTTTAGGATGCAGTCTCACCATTTTCTTTTTTTATTGACAGATAGCCTCTGGTGGAATTTCGTGAAGAACGAAGGTGTCAGGATTATCTCGTTGGAAGCATTCTGAGAATGCCCAAAGTATTTACTGGCCATGGATTAATCATGAATATGGATGGCAATTTATTGTCTTACTTATTAGTGATGTCTATTTGATTCCATATAAAGATTAATTGTTAGTAGATAAGTTAACAAAGAAAATTATTATTAGATGAATAAGGTAACAAATAATTAAAACCCTTCCCCTGCAAATGAAATATAGAAAATAATACAAACATATGTATAGAAATAATAAAAGTAAGTAAAATTCAGTATAATATAATAAATAATCTAGTTTTTTAAAACAGGCGCGGGCAAGTTGAGCATTTAAAATGTGAATCAAAAGATTTTATACAAACTTCAGGGATAAACCAGGTAGGTAAAAAAAATTTTTTTCGTTATAAGAACATGGATCCGCAAAAGTACTCTGTGCTGTAAGTACAGGAAGAAACAAAAAGAAAGAATACTGGTAAGGAGTATAACACAGGTTTATTAGACAAAAATTACAATAACAAATATTAATTGTACTTATATATTTGCATTACAGTAATTGCTTACACTTTTTGCTATCCGTAACAATGAATTATCTTTCAGAAATGACTCAGAATTGATGAACATGTTAAAAAAAGTGTTCAATTTTTTATGACGTTTATTTAATGTGCAAAGGTTTTTATTATACCTGCATGAATTTTGCAGTTTATCAACGATCTTTTAAATCATCCTGTTGTAATATATAATATAATGGCAAGAATATGTTGTATTCCTTATTGCACTTTTTTCAACATGTTTACATTTCTTCATTTTGACAAGATTGCTTCTGTACATCAATGAATCTTTATATGTATGCCACAAAAAATCCACCAAGGAAGGATGAAGGAAGAGGTTTACCTTCCAAAAGGTAGTTGCTATGGTAACCACTAAAATCCTCCTGATAGTCGAGGAGAGACACTTACAACGCTGTCAAAATCACCATGGAATGTACACGTTTAAAATTAGGATTGAAATGAAAGCCATCAGTAGATTTGTATTTGAGCCTTTCTGCATACCATCTTCGCACGTTACCACTTGATTATAAGCCAAGATATTATTCTCAGATTATCTCACATGGTATTTATGACATATATGTTGATGTGTTTGTATCTTCAATGGGTTTGACGCACGCAGCAATGGCTACTCTTATTGTAATGAAAGGTATCAATTGGTATACACAGAAAACATATACATTTATTAGTGAATAGGTATGCCTATATTAAAATCAAAACAAATACAATATGACGAATGATACTGCAACATTACGCTTACGGTAACAAAGCTGGACTATCTGTTATGTTGTAAAGGTTCCAGATTGCTACAGAGTTGTTATAGAAAACAAAGTACATGGGGATTTTTGCTATTTCTCCAACGATTTATTTGCGAACGCCGGTTTGTTGCTGCTTAAAACCTACTTGGCGTGCTTATGTTTAGTTTCTTCTTTTCATCTATTAAACTGCATGGTGTGAGGCCGCTGTACATTAAACATGGTATTTGTTTCTTGTATTGTTTAAATTCATAGTCTACTATACTTAGTTTGGGACCAGAATGGCAGAGTGTCTAGCGCTCTGGAGCTCAGTACCACAGTACCGTTGGTGCCATGACTGTTTGTAATGGTTCGAAATTCATTTTAAGCCGTAGATCCTGATTTTATATGACTGTTGAAAGTCACGGATCCAAGCCAGACTTCTACCTACGGGTGCTCCATCACAACAGAAGCTGCCTCCTCTCTCTTCAACCATGAGTCCATACTTGTTCGTGGGCGTGGTCTAGACATCCACCAAGCAGGAAAAGAAACAACAACAGCCAAACTTAGTCTATATAATTTCTTGACCAGAAGTAGGGTCAACGAATAAAGCACAAGTTCATGGAGCTACTAAAAAATTACATAACAAAAATAAGTTCAATTTCTTAAAAATATCAATTATTCATTTTTAAATTTGAATTATAACAGCCATTGAAAAAAATATATAGTGTTTAATAAACTACCAAGCATATTGGATTAAAATAAACGATTATATATCAACCCCATCTAATTAATACTTTGTCGAATTTCTAATAAAAGTATTCCAGCCTGTACAATGTTTTTTTTCCTTCATACCAAACGATATTTCCTCACAAACCGGCGTCCCGTTACTCATGAATAATGGACCTTTCAAACGAAAATCTCGTGTCGTTTGACCGCCGACGACATTCGATACATCTCAACCCTGCCATTTGGAGGTCTTGTTCCAAAGGACGGAAAAGTCAATTGCATGAAGAAAAAAATGAAAAAGAAAAAAGATGAAATAAATAAAATAAAAAAAAATGCCGAACGAAGTTCCAAAACCTGTTCATCCGTCAAATTGTGGTGTGTGTGTTTCGCCCGAAAACGTTCGATCGATAATATTGTTCTATATCGGGCGATCATGAGGCCTCTTATGGAACTTTTTTTGGGGGTAGCCGGGTTTTATTCTTTTTTTTTATTTCTGGACGCATCCATCATAGAAAATTGAAAACTTGTTAATAGAAAGATAAAAGTTGTGATAAGTTTTTAGTTCTTCGTGGGCTAATCATAAAGGGATTTTTATGTTTGAAAATTTTTTGTGATTTCGAATCGTATATGTATTAAAAAAGAATTTTTAATTGTAATCATAAGTAAAGTGAGAGTTTTTACCTTTTTTGTTTTAATTCTGGAAAATTGAAAAAAATACAGAAAAGGGCATTTTCTGTACTATTTTGGCTATCATTCTGGCCTTTTGTTCTTCAGTTTCGAATCCTGGCTGTGTTATGGATGTTTGTTAGTGACTCGGAATCCACGTTAATCCTCGGTCCCCGTGTAATTAGTCTAAAGTGTGCAAAAATTTACCATAGAGGGGCAAACTATCTGGCTCCGACCTATCCGAATTTAGCCTAGTTTATAGTCTTGTTTTTAAATTTTAAACCAATTTAAAACTATGGGAATGCAATACTTTGTTTTTGGTTTTTTTTAAATTTTTCAGGTTTTTCCGTTGTATGTTTATTTACATTGATACAATGAGTATATAAACATTACATTTTGGGAAATTCTTCAACATCTTACTATATGAGGTATGAAATACGTATGTATGTATGTAGGTACAAGTAAAGGCCGTCCAAACGAGAGCACACAAAGGGAGTGGCTTTTGTTCCGAGAATCCGTTTGAACTCGAAAGGTAACTCATGTTATCTCTGACTGTGAGTGACAACTGGTCGTTAAATAGGGTTCTCTTGATATGCGGATAAAACCGACTCTTGCTGGAGATAGGTGATTTTCTGCAGACTATTTCTGCACTATAGCACATTATTCATCCTAGAGCACTATGGAGCATTTCTATTCAACCAATTTTATTTTATTCATTTCAACTTGCTTACCAGTACACAGAGAAAATACTTCTCTCTTTTCTCTGTACCAACTAGGTACGTTCCTTTTGTTTCCAGCATTAAATCAACTACAAAGCAAAAGATCCTGTTTGTTTAAAACAAACCTCCGTCTGCAATTCAAACCCCACCTAGCCCACGCTTTCCTCACTGGCCATTAGCACCTCAGACATTGTATTGGTTTATATTGTATTGGCCTCACTTCGTATTCCCTCTACTTTAAATAACTATTTCTGTAACTAGTATGGAATTATGAAAAATATTTTTACATCTTTTGAACCGGACCTCTATCGACCCTGGTACTCTGCTAAACAGAAACGTCAATTGACTTTGAGCATATTTTTTTTTGTCAAACCTGTTTGTAATGGGTTTGCGAAAGCCATTCGTTCCTTAAATGTTGTCGTCTGTATGGGGCTTAAATAAAAAACGCTTCAGAACTTGATGATTGAATGAATAGTTGAAAGACTATCAAGAATTATTGGATTGATGGAAAACTTATTTAAGCATTTAATGGAAATTGATCTCGATTTTAAACGTAGCGTTTAAGAACATATACACAGTATTTAGAACGATAAATAATACAATTCGAATAAATTAATTCTGTAAGTATTTGTTTTTATTTTCCGTATAAAAAAATGTGTATGAAATGTATTTTAGATAGGGTTAATTATAAATAATTTTAAATATTACAATATATGAAGAACATTAATAAAAATGTATTTTGTTTAATATTTCACCTTTTTATTAAATTGTTTTTCGTTGAAGCAAAAAACAATTTAATAAAAATAATTTTTAATTAAATGAATAATAACGTCAATTAATAAAAACAATCTTACAATAAACAATTTTTCATTTTTTTCATCGATACCATAAATTGCATTTTTTATTGTGGTTTTTTTATAGAATTATCGCAAATAAAAGTGAAAGAAAATTAAACAATGTGAAAAAAGTCCATAATCAACATTGATAAAAACAAATGAAAGTATTTCTATCACTATTACTTTAAAGAATTGGGTCCTTATATATAATTGGGTTATGTATATTAAAGCTTTTTATTTTTTCTAATAAATGTTTCTCAATCGTCTGAATTTTGTTATAAAGAAGAAATTTACGAGATTCGTTGTCGCGAGTGATTGATTGGATAGAAATGAAGTTTTAATTCTAATCATTTCTATGGTAGTTTTTTTGAATTGTGGCAAAGTTTAAATCTTAGAACATTAAATTTAAAAAAAAGTATGGCGATGTATCGATATTTTTTAAACTGTCTTATTGAATAAATTAATTACGTAAGTATTTGTTTTTATTTTCCGTATAAAAAGAATGTAAAATAGATTTCAGATAGCGGTAATGCTAAATAATACTAGAGAGTTTTTGCATACCGTATTTCGGACGTCCGTTAGCTTTTTCTCCCTAGCGCGCATGCTCGTAGGAAACATTATTACAGATACGCATGCAAATTTTCTATGAGCATGCGCGCTAGGGAGAAAAAGCTAACGGACGTCAGAAATACGGTATGCAAAAACTCTCTATTAAGTATTACAAATACGTAAAGAGTATTAATAAAAAATGTAGTTTTTTAATATTTTAGTTTTTTATTAAATTGTTTTTCGTTGAAGCAAAAAACAATTTAATAAAAACAATTTTTCTTTTCTTTCATCGATACTCTAAATTAATTTTTTTTTAAATGTTTTTCATAGAATTATTACAAATAGAAGTGAAAGAAAATTTATCAAGTGAAAAAGGCCCGTCAGCTACATTATTAAAAACAAATGAAAATTTTTATATATCACTATTATTTTAAATAATTGAGCTCTTAATTGGATTGTGTATATTAAACATTTGAAACTTCCATTTTTTTTTCTAATAAATGTTTCTTGATCGTCATATTTTGTTACAAAGAAGACATTTACTAGATTCGTTATCGCGAGTGATTGGTTGGATAAAAATGAGCTTATGACAAGCTGATGCAGCTAGATCACTGATTCTTACCCTGGGGGTATCTCTTTCTGTGTTAATAATAAATGGGGACTCAAGCATAAAGAAAATAAAACATTATTAAAAAATAATTTATTTAATGAAATGAAATCAAAACAAAATGCATTCCGACATAATAAAATATGCATTTATATTGATATAATGCACTTATAAGTAGGATTGTGTCAGTATTGCACAATGTATTTAATAATGGACAAAGGGGTAAAAACTTTTCTTCAATGGCGCGATAACCCCTGATGGGATGAGGCCTTCTGCCAACTGGGCCTTAGGGTTGTCCTCCTCAACGCCCAACTGTCAAATTCTGGCCTGTACCAATGTTTGTGGATTCGGAACCACAACAAGCATCCATGACATCGCCTGGACTCGAACCTGAAGCTTGTGGCACAGAACGTCAGAGCGCTATTTACGCAGCCATCAGGTTCCAATAATTAACTTATTAATACTAAATTAAAAATAATTTTAATAATTATTAGTGACTGCCACGGACATGTTTTGCATGGCAAAGTTTATTCAAGGAAAATTTAATATTAGAAATAGACATATTATATTTAATTGTTACAGTCGTTCTATATTTAACTGAGATCTACAAGGAGTCCCAAATTTACTTAAAACTCACAAATTGCTAAACAATATAATAGTTTGGAATATTTAGTGAGGAAAGAGCTGATTTAACTTCAAAATCCACTTTTAGGTTAAATTTTCAGGAGGAGTGAGTGTACCAAATTGTTTTCTAAAACAAATATTCTTGTACCCGTTATTAAAACCATTACTTCTTGCCTCAATGCTGGAAAACCCTATATATTTTGTTTTCAAAGCAATCACAGAATCCTGTTTCACAAGCATAGGATACAGAAATTCTTAATAATCTATGAAATGCTCTTGTTTTCAGTGCAGAAAACTCATCATCCACCCCTGCCCAAAATTCAAAGAGTGATTTATGTATTTATGTCAAAGAAGATTTTACCACACTAGCTACTAGCTTCAAGAAAGCGGATAAAGTTCATTGGATATTAGATTGGTCACAGTCTACCAACGAGTCAATCTGGCGTCAAACGTGCCAACTTGATCGGTAGTCTAGGACCATCGACGTAGATTTATTCAATGGCACTTCCGGCAACAACTGGTAAATAAAAGCTCTCTCGAACTAAGAAATCAAATAACTTAATGGGGAAGTTGTTCGGAATTGTGAGAAATAGGAACTGTTGTGAGACTATCAGGTAGAAAATTCTGTGGCTAGTCCGTTGATAGTGTAATGATGTTAAATCTTATATTTGTAATGGTAAATATTGTACATAAAGAGTATTAAAAATAGTTAGAAAAAAAACCAGTCGTTTTTACGTTTAAATTGCCCTAAATGCCACCGACATTTTGCACCACTACACTTATATTTATTCCAAGCTGTCTTTTGATTTCATTATTTTCCGTGAAGTCTATGAAAATGTCTTCTACAGTTGAAAAACCTTCTGAAGTGCTTTGAAATAGATCCCTGACCCGCTCTTAACTTGCTACCAAGCTGTTGTCAGCGAAAAAAAAATTTTTTTTAATTCTTTGCCAGTATAGTTAATAACTAACCATCTATATAATAAAATAGTAATGCTGTATGTACTATGCACCTATATCTTTACAAAGTGCAGAAAAGATTCTTGATTTTAGGGACCTCGTCTTCATGTACATTTATTACGGTTACAGTCATCGTTAGGACAATATTTAGACTAGGATTCATTTTTCGGAGCTTCCCTGTGGAGATTTTTGTTTCACAAGAGTTTCCATACTTTAGAATCTTCTAGACCCAATGTGAGTCTGGGTTAGAATAGCCCCACTGTAGCCCATGAATGCAGTAAAAGGCGACTAAAAGGGGTACCCATTGCCCTGGAGTATAACCTGGTGGGGGTAAAAGTCAGACTTCTCCCCCTGTGCCCCATGTCTTTGGTAAAGTGTCCCATGTCTTTGTGCTGCAAGGTCAAGGACAAAAAGAAGCTGCATATTTTACCCTTTATCATGACTCGTCAGCTTACATGGGTTTATGGACTTGCTCTAGATGTTGCTGTAGATCAAGTGGGATAAGAAACAGCAAACAGAATTTTACATTACATTCCAGTAAATGAATACATTCAACGAGTAACAACTGTGCAGCATATTCAATTTTTCCACTCTATGTTTGTCTTGTTCATGAAATCATTTAAGATATCTAATAATGCGAGTGCTGTTGATTTGAGTTCTATTGGCTGGCAGAAAACCAGTCCTTCTGCTGCTGACATACCTATCACAATATTGAACATAGGCAATGAGATAATCATCTTTATTGCTATGTGTTTTCTCATCAAGCTAATTTGAAAACAATTTCTCACTCAATTGCCGAAACACTGATGCTGTAAGTCTTCAGCTATATCACCAATTCTATGGGCAACAGAAACATTTGGCAGCGGTATGGATTGCAATTGTTTGCAAAATTATCTCCATAGTTTCTACAATCTCAACTGCACCTGGAAAAAGTAGCTCTTCACCAATGCTGAAAAAACATTCATTTTTTTCTCATAATAAGATTTGACTTAAATAAACTATTTAAGATGTTAGATTATTAAGTATGTTCGATTTATAAGTCTTATGAAGTATGTTTGACATAAAAATCCTTAAATTTTTACCTTAAATTTCGGAGACCAATGCAAAAACCAATGTGCAATCATAATATTTTATGTTTTTAATTATTAAAATGTAATTAAAAATATAATTAAAAAGTTTTTATGATTGATTAACTAGATATTAATTAATTAATACAAATAATAAATTGCTTCATATTTAGTTAAAGTTTATAAAATTGTCTGATATGCGGTCGTTAAAATTTCCAATTAATTCTTGGTTAATTAAAATGTGAATCTTCATCGGAAATTCATTAAACTGAAATAAACTTTCACGCAACATTTCTCAATTATTTAATCACTAACGGTAAAATTGCACGCAAAGTTTTAGAGAACAGTTGAACCGTAACCGTGGAAAACGGCAATTACTAGTTAGTTGTTCAAAAGTATTTTGAAATGTAATGTTGAAAATGTATGTAATTATTTTTTACCTAAACTTTTGGAGGCCAATGTAAAAACCATTTTAAATACAAAATGAACAATCACAATATTTTAATTATTACATAT
>BPLQ01014131.1:0-81658 GCA_021605075.1 Caerostris darwini
TTCCTCTCTTTCCATGAGATCACATGGGTTCTTGAACTTGGTCTAGATGTTACTGCGACCAAGTGGGATAAGAAAACAACAAAAAAATCTTCTGTTTCAGATTCATGTCTTTGTTAATATATTTAATTGCTTTTTATTCATTTGACTTTTGTTTTAATAAATAATGATATGTTATTATAAAAATTTCCAAATAGAAATTTCAAAAAGATATTTTTATTGTCCTGACGAAAGACATTATTCATTTAATTAGTAATTTATTCAGTAATATGGTAAATTTCTCTCTAAAAATTCTTAAATTATTTTTTTTTTTTGTTATTAAATGCTAAATTAAAAATTTTTTTATGTAAATTCTAATCAAGAATATTTGAATTCATTTTGATGTTTAATAATATTTATCCAATATAAACATGCTATCATTTACTGAAGTAGAATACATTTTTAAGTCTACAAATTCATCTTTAAGCATTTAAACATACTTTTTTTAGAATTTTTTTTTATTTTATTGCTCGTATAATGTGATCAATCTCCACAATTATTAAAATAAGGTTTTGTTTTGCCTAAATGTTATGCGAAAATCTGCTAGAAAACTTAATTTTATAGCAATCTTAAATAGATTGATCTGTCTTTATTTTTTTTTTAAATCTATGATTAATCTGCTATCTTAACAGCAGTCTTATATTTATTGATCTTAATAAAAAGCAAAATTTTATTCAAGATGAATCTACTTAAAAGTGATTTAAAGAACTATTGCAATTGCGTTTCACACGAATGTTTTCGATATTTATTTTTTTTTAAAGAGAAGACATTTTAATTTAAAGAAAGAAAAGATCTAATCAGTTAAAATTAAGTCCGAGTTGAGTAATTTTTTACAACGTCAGTGAAAAAAAAAGTGTCTGACATAATATGGATTTTTTTGTTGTTGTTGTCTTTAAAAGAAATAATTGAGTACTGAAATCTACTTTTTGACATCAGTAAAAAAAACCTTTCTAAAAACCTTTTGTTTACTGTTAAAAAAGGGATAACATTGATTAATGATAGTGAAAAAAAATTTTTTTTTTCAATTGAATCGTCCATTTGAAACTGGTATAAGTCTATTTTTTTCCTCTATTAAAGAACTTCAAGTTACTAAAATATCGCTGAATGCGTTGTTATAAATCTGGAAAAAGATACTTTTGTCAATTAAACTATTATTCCATTTCAAAGTTTCCTCCATACTCTTAAAAAAACACCTTGTAGCGCACTTCTAGCATTACCTATTATGAGGAGCATAAGAAAAACATAGATCAATGTTTTTCTTATGCTCCTCATAATAGGTAATGTTAGAATCTTGCTATTAATCTGACCCCATTAATCTGGCCCATGTTATATTTTCTTTTTAATTGTATTTTTTCATGTATTTTATGTAATTTATTCTCAGATAAAGTATCAAAATCAAGTTAAACCGCAATTATTAGTTATTTGTGTCAGGTTGCACTACAAATTGGTTTTCAATGCGGTGTCCCAATTTGTAATGCAACATGACCCAACAATTAATATTGGCATTTAATGGGACGTAACTTGATATTTTATTGTCTTTAATTGTCGAAACATTACATATACGAAATAATACCAAATACACTGCGGGAAAAAAGTAGAAGGACATTAGATTATTTTTGATAAATGAATAATGACGCATTTTTTTAACAATTAATTTATTCGCAACGTTTTTACATGTATCTAGACAAAACAAAAAAGTATACAATTAAAAAAAATGTATACTTAATAAAAAAATTGGTTTTGACGATCTCATGATCAGTGAAAAAAGTAGAAGGACACTTCTAAAAAAGAGGTGTACTCTATATAAATTAATATGGAATTCTTTTCCTGTTGGGTCGAATTACTTCGAAGATCCTATTTGGCATCGAACTGTATAAAGATTGAATTTTTGTTTGGCAAAAATTGTCCCCGAAAGTTTAATGATTTCTGCAACTCAGCTACAGATTTAAACTGCTTTCCACCTTGTAAACGACATACAATCATTGCCCATATGTTCTCTACAATGTCGAGATAAGGACTTTTAGCAGGCCAATGTAAAAATCGAACATTGTTTGCTAAAACCAATCTTTAACACCATTTGCAGTGTGAAATGAGGCTCCATCTTGCTGAAAAATCCAGTCATCTCCCTAACTCAGTGCCATACGGGAGAAGATTTGAGTTTAGAGTCTGGATGTAGTCTGTATGGTTCTGTCTACCATTTAGAAAGACTAAACTTGTCCTGCCTCCATAGCCAACTGCTAACCATACCATTAAACCACCTCCTCCCATCTGTGGAGCAGAATAAGTTTCTTCTTCAATACCAAGACAGTGCCAATAGTATGATAACCATCTGGACCATCCAAATTGAATTTTTTCTCATCGGAAAATATAACTGAGGTCCATTCTGATGGCTCAGGACATGTGTGGTCTTCAGACCACTGCAGTCGGTTCTTCATGTGTCCTTCATTCCACTTCGGATGGTGCATCCGTTTCAAGCTGGCGGTGGCATTTATGTAGTTATAGACAGTTCTTTTTTGGTTACATGGATTGAAATTGGCCTTGCCGACACTTCCACCAGTCTTTTTTGAGTTCACGAATGATTTTTTCGTTGATCACGTTGGGAGATTTTTGGTCTTCAGCCTTTTTTTCTTCTGTCACTTCAGGGTTTTCTTATGAAGTTCGAAACAGTATTAGGATGATTCGTGCGCCATGTCACCGGGCTCACAACGCCTTCATTGGTTTGATAGCGACTATTTGGCCCTTCTGAAACTTACTTAAGGGTATTCCTCTGACATCCTAAAACCAATAAAAACATGAATCCCTAAATATTTTATTCATTTAAAAAGGAATTAAAAGAGAAAAAAACACTTACCTATAAACTTTCCAACACCTTCAAATAGCAACGTGTGTCCGTCTATCGACACAGCATGGCTCAGTATTGCATTCCTAGCAAAATGATGGTAATAAAAAAATCTCATTTAAGTTTATGCCACGTAAATTAAAAACTCTAACAAAACAACGCTCTATAAAAATCAGATCAAAACAGTAAAATAAAAGCATATTGTACAAAAAATAATGACTGTCCTTCTACTTTTTTCACACAGTGTATATATATATATATATATATATACATATTCCTTTTAATATTTTCTGGTGAGGTTATAGAAACCTGGGGTGGGGTAATAAAATCTCCTGCTTGTTCTTACCTCTCGATTACAAGGGTCAGATTGCTCAGATTTCTGCTGTTGATTATTCTACATAATTCCAGTAGGTGGAGTTAAGAGAAAATTTTTTTCAATTGAATCGTTTATTTGAGACTGGTATAAGACTAATTTTTCCTTTATTGAAGGACTTCAAGTTTCTAAAATATCTCTGAATGTGCTGTTATAAATCTGGCAAAAGATATTTTTGTCAATTAAACTATTATTCGATTTCAAAATTTCACCCATACTATTTACAAAAAATACAACTTGTAGCACACTCCTAGCATTGCCTGTTATGAGAAGCATAAGAAAAACACCAATCTGACCCTTTTAATCGACCAATGAACAAACATGCTTCCCCCCCTTCCCCAGAGAATGTTATATTTTCTTTTTAATTCTATTTTTCCATCTTTTTTATGTAATGAATTCTCCCATAAAATATCAAAATTCCCTCTGGTGATTAATTATTTGCGTCATGTTGCACTACAAATTGGTTTTCAATGTTTTACCCCAATTTGTAATGCAACATGACCCAAAAACTAATTTTATCTTTTAATGGATTATAACTTGATATTTAATCATAGAAACATTACATATATGAAGCAATACTAAAAAAATATATCTATTTATATATTTTCCTTTAGTAAAACAATGCATGTTCACTGATCGAACACAAGGGTCAGACTAACGTTTTTTTTGCTGATCATATTCCATAATTCCAGTGCGGCCTGATGACTAATTGGCTAAAGGCAAATATAATATAAAGTAAGTTATGTATCTCATGTAAATTATATACTGTGTTTTTTACCTTATTCTGAACAGACATATAATATAAAGTAAGTTATGTATCTCATCTAAATTATATACTGTGTTTTTACCTTATTCTGAACAGACATATAATATAAAGTAAGTTATGTATCTCATCTAAATTAAATTATATACTGTGTTTTTTACCTTATTCTGAACAGACATATAATATAAAGTAAGTTACGTATCTCATCTAAATTTATATATATGTGTTTTTTACCTTATTCTGAACAGACATATAATATAAAGTAAGTTACGTATCTCATCTAAATTATATACTGTGTTTTTTACCTTATTCTGAACAGACATATAATATAAAGTAAGTTATGTATCTCATCAAAATTATATACTGTGTTTTTTACCTTATTCTGAACAGACATATAATATAAAGTAAGTTACGTATCTCATCTAAATTATACGTAAAATGACACACCAAACCATCTAAATTATAAAATGTGTTTTTCACGTTATTCTGAACAGACACATAACATAAAGTAAGTTATGTAGATCATCTAAATTATAAACTGTTTTATAACAAAAAAAAATGTGATAAACAAATTTAAGATTGTATACAATAAAAATTTAGTTTATAAATCATCTCTTGTGTATGTTTGTTGCAGTGACGGATTTAGGTTCGATGACACCCTAGGCCCAAGTTAATTTGACGCCCTTATATATAATAATAATACGAATAGTAATAATAGATTCGAATTAAATTTAGGTATTGAATTTAGGCATGAATTATATATATATATTTGTATGTGGGTATATTAGTATAATAATACTAGTAATAATAATAATAATAATTCTACCCTTTAAATATTGACATCTTGAGGTTGTCAAAGTAATAAAAAAGAATTAAAATTCGGTCTTACAGTTGATGAAAAACAAAATCGATTTCAAATTTTTGCCGCCTCGAAAACTTTGGCGCCCCTAAAAATTTGTCGCCCTAGGCCCGAGCCTCGCGGGCCTAAGCCTAAATCCGTTACTGGTTTGTTATAATTTTGATGTTAGAAGCAAAAAACAGATAATGAATTGAACATACCACCAGATATACCTTTATTTACAAACAATCATTTGGCGATGTGCAACTGTACAAAAAGAATTGAAGAACCAAAAATGAATGTGCTCTTTGTTACAAATTTTTGTGACCTATCTAAAGTGCTTTCACTGATCTTTTTGGATCAGCACTTGTTTTGTCAAAAATTGTCTTCGTATAACTAGTACTACATTTTTTTCCTTTTCAAGTCAATCGTTTTTTTTTTCAGTATCCGCTGATTACCGTAATATAAAAGCTATACGAAAATCTATCAATCATTAATGTTTCGAGGAAAATTTTAGTTTTCATCTAGTACGCTAAATTTTACATGATTTTTATACGTAAAATATATTCAATAACTTTTTTTAGGGCTAATCTAATGTTAAAAGATATATTTTTTGAATAGTTTTTTTTAATTCCATTAAAACTAGACTAATTCTGATTTATTGTTACGATTTATGAGATAAAGAGTTAATGAATTTGAAAATTTTATTCTGTAGCCTCAAAATAAAAACATTTTTCAATATTCTAATTAACCTCTTCACTGACTTATCGTTTGCAAAATGGAAATTTTATTTATCATTTTATAGAATTTTATTTATTTTATTTTGGCAACAATTAGGTAAGGTTAAAGATATTTTTTAAAAAATGAGGTTAAAAATGAATGGATTAAAAATGATGTCTACATATGTGGTCATTCTACTCTAATGGTAATTAAATTATAAATTTTATTATGATAATTAATTAATTAATTTATTTATTGATTTTTTCTTTATTAATTAAAGATTGAAAAGATTTCCCATTTTTAGAAAAAAATCTTTTGAATATTTTTTCTATATTTTTATGTTCTTTTCTAATTTCTTCTATCTTTTCAATATTTTTTTCTATTTCTATATTTTTTCAATACTTTTTACATTTCATAATTGTCATAACTTTTTTTTTTACATTTCTCACAAATCAGCAGATCTACATAATTGTTGTCAATTTTTTACTACATTTAGAATATAATTTTTTTAGACTAGTGATCTATATACAATACAATAAATAATTACAAAGCAAACATTGTTACTCATAATTAAATATTAATAGTTATAACAAAGTGTTAAATACTTTGTCATTGTTGAGAGACTTTGTAATAAATAGTTCTCAACAAACGATAATAATTTTTCAGTTGTAATAGATTTAATTTAAGAAGAACTAATTCAGATATTCATATGTGCTCTTGTCTATGAAGAGGTTATAATAGGTTTCGAAGCCATTCCTTTCGCATATTTTAATAATGGTTCCTGCATAATTTGATTAGATGTATTACATCTTTTTTTATATCTTCAGCGAAACATGTCTTTTATTCACAATTTATAGGAACACTCGCAACAATGCAAGCAATATTAAAACAATGCATACATTTCTTTCAAGGTCACAAATAATACATTATCAACAGAATAATCAGTTTCACATGACTGGATAATTATCAGGCTTTTACATGAATATTGGATAGTAGAATATTTGTAGTACATTTACAGATGTTTAGAATATATTTCTTTACAAGTTAGTAATAAGCAGAAATAATAATTCGAAATACAATAAAAGAGTGAAAAACATACCAGTACATTAATAAATAGATCATCAAGCAACATTAATTTGCTAGCTATGTTTCATATACTTTGTATTAAATGATTGCATGAATAATAAAAAACAATAGAAAATGTCCTATAAAAACATTTCAAAAGTAAAGCTGTGAGATCTAGGTAAAATCATTTATACATAAAAATTGCATAATTCATATTTTAATTTGTATTTTTTTTAATAAATCAAAAAAATAATTACATAATTAAAAAAAAAAAAAAAAAACTTTTGGTCTATTATCCAGTTTGAAAAAAATCATTTCGGGATTTTAAAATTATTATAAATTAAATAAAGTCGTAAAGAAACATTTCCTTTTAATTAAACTTAAAGCATCCAATTTTTAAACTGCTCTTTGGTTGCTATACTAGATTAACTTTTAAATTTTGTTTAAAATTAAATGTATTATGGATGTAAAATGTATTGTTATGCATTATGCTAAATGTATTATTATTAAATGTTAAATTTAAAATTCTCATTATCAAATACTTTAAAATTTTCAATGGTTTTTTTAATTAACAAAAAAATTTTATTTAATTGATAGAGTTTTAATTTATAATATTTGAATTAATTATTGTTTATTAGACTAAAATTTGTAAGATATTATTTTAATAGGAAAGTTAGTTTCTTCGGGTATGATTTTTAAGTGCAAATATTTTATGAAAATGTAAAGATCGGTGAAAAATAGAAATATTTAGTAACCATATACGTATGACGTTGAAATTCATTTATATGAAGGAAGATGGTATTCTAACTCAAGCTAGCTAGTTAAAATTTAGTGAATGAAACTCATCAATTTTACCGTCATTTCAGGAAAATATATTAAAAATGTTCTCAGAAATTTTTAATCAACATTTTGTGTATATGCAATTATCGCTCAGGGATACATCAGTAAAAATGAAAATTGAAATTCTTTTTCTTTTTTAGAAATAAAAATATGTTAAACGATGATCAAACATTTTACATAGAGGAAATACAATATTTATATAATGAAATCATTATAAGCTAAAAAATATGTATTAAAATGTAATACAATTTTCGAAGATTAATCCCTCAAAACTTTAGCACATATTTTTTACTTATAATGGTGCTTATTGTCAAACTTTGTTATGTATTACATTTATATGAACGAGTTAAATTAAACTTCCTTTAATGAATGAGTTAATGAACGAGTTAAGTTTAAAAAATTTCTAAATCGAATTATATATATGAGTCTGGATATTTTTAAACTTATTTAAAAATATTTTTTTGGGTCTTATTATTGTATCCATTTATTAACGTGAGTTAGAATAATGAAAGGTTTTTTAATAAATGGCATTGAAATACTGAATGAAATAATTTATTAATAAACGTTTATATGCCTTTTTGTTTAAAGACGAATAAATTAAGTCCTTTATAGTACTCATTAAAACATATATGTTAAAAACTGACATAAATAAATTGAGAAATGAAATTAATTATTGAAGTTATTATTTTATATCGTAAAAGTGTTGCCAACTTCTAGTGTACTAATTAAATATTACGAAATAAATTAAAAATATTTCTTAAGTTATCGCCAATAATAAAGAAAGGTTTTTAATTCATTCTCAAAATTTGTTATTCATTATATTATGAACGAGTTAAATTAATCTTAAAAACAAATTTTATTAATTGAATTATGTATATGAGTCAGTATATTTTTAAATTTGTACAAGGATATATTTTTTTGTCTTGCTTTTGTATCTATTTCTTAACTAAGTGACTTAGAATAATGAAAGGTTTGTAAAAAATTGAATTGAAAAACTGAATGGAATAATTTATAAATAAATGTTTATGTGTCTTTTTGTTTAAAGGAGAATAAATTAAGTTTTTAATGGCACTCATTAAAACATAGATGCTAAAAACTGGCATAATTAAATTGTGAAATAAAATTAATTATTAAAGTTCTAATTTTACATCGTAAAACTGTTGCTAACTTCTAATGTGCTAATTAAATATTGCGAATAAATTAAAAATATTTCTAAAGTTATCGACGATATATATAATAAACAATTTTCTTTTTTAATGTTTAAAATTACTTTTCATAGAATTTCAACATGAAAAATATATATAATACTTAAATTGAATTATTGTGAAGCAAATTTAATTAGTCACTTTCATTGAAAACTTTTCGTTTTCTATGCTAAAGAACAAAAATAAACATTTATCATTTGCATTCAAGGCTTCTTAAAAATACTTTAAAACAATTTTTAATGATGTAAATGGCATTTATGATAATGAGTACTTGATCATGTTTCCTAATGAATTTGTATCGAAAGAACAGTAAAAGTGAATTTTTGAGATACTAAACATCCAATGGAGTATTTGAAAGAGGAGGTTTTATTCGTAGTAGGAAATAAATGGCAAGAATAATTAAATGCGGTAATTTGTTAAGAGACTGGCCATAAACCTCTGCATTCTAAATTTATAGTTTCTATTAAGCTTTGCGAAAAATACTTATTATTATTATTATTGGAATTTGTTAAAGAATGACATTTTAAATTAAATGCTTAAATGTATTTCAGGCTGGTTTAAATAATGATATCATGATGCCATAAAATTTTTAGTCCTGTTCAATTCAAATTGTTTTTCTTTTTTGATATTAGCGAAGTTAAGATCATTGTCTAAGAAGATTTGTAGAAAATGCTTCATTATAATATTATAAAATGGAACCATTTACGAATATAGAATTATAAAATCAATACTTATGAATTTATATTACTCAATTCATTAAATTGATAATATCTTTTTTCTTATTTTGAAAAAAATATGTTAAACGATGAACACAAATTTTACATAAAGGAAATACATTATTTAAATAATAAATATATTATAAAAATAAAAAAAATGTATTAAATGTAATGCAATATGAATCTCTAATGAATCTATGAATAAATGAATCTCTAATGAATTATATCTAACAATTAAACAAAATCATTAGATCGTTGTTCTTTAAATAAATTGAATAATTTTTGACCATTTTACAAATACTTGATCAGGAATGTTTATAATAAGAATATCTTATCGATTTATTTTATTTTATGTTGCATCAGCAAATTTAAATATGTTATGTGTAAATATGTTATTTTATGTATAGTGTTAAATATGTTATTTTACTACTGAATTAATATCTGGTTTGAATTTGACATTTTTGTTACGTTAATAGAAAATGTATAGTTCTATGATACAAATAATAATGTTTGCTGTTTCTAAAATAATTTTAAATAGTTCTGCCTTTTCTTAAAATAAATAAACTTTTTTTATTTAGTTAAAAACTTGAAATTATGAAAAATACATTCGTGCATAAAATATATAGAGAGTTGGTAATTATTTTTATACATTTTGTTAGAGGATCGCCAATTTTCGTTAAATCGTATAACATCTGTCCAATAGATGGCACTGCAAATGCCAGGCAAAACAAAAGTCGCCTATGACGTCAAAAGCAGAGCAATCGAAGATGTAGAACTAGGACAGCAAAAATCAAGAAATTAAGTTGATTTTAAAACAAATATGAGGAAGGGAATATAACATTCTGCTTATTTTGTAAGGTTTGTAGCGGTTTCAGTTGAAATGAATTCTTGGCTACACTGTAATGAAATAAATATTTTTTTTATGCAGATTTATATCAGTTTGAATAAAAAATGTATGAAATATTCAATATTTAATAAACTAAAAAAAAAAAAATAATAATAATGTGAGTTCACAAACTAAAAATGTTTCTTAAATAAATTAATTATATTACGGATATTTTTATAAAAATTAATAATTTATCAGTTTTCTATTAGTGTTTCTATAGCCAATTATTCAAATATTTTTATAAAAGGAAATATTTAAGTCCTAAATTGTTGGGCAGATATAAAATATTTTCGATATAAATGATAAAAGCTTTTGTTTAATTTTTTAATTTATGTATTTTTTTTTTTTTTTAGTTTATTTATTTAAATGAATATTATCCTTTAATGTAACAATTTATAAATATTGAAGCTATTAAAATAGCCACCAAAGAAATAACATAAAATGAAATTTTTTTTTTTTTTAAAAAGACAAAAGTCAAATTATATATTACTTTGATGGTATTAAATATGTTTTTTTAACATTTTACTAGGTGTTATAAAGAAACACAATAATCTCGAATTTTTCTTACGTTTTTGATTTTCAAAAGACATAAGATTTTTGTTTAAAAATAAAGTTGGTGATTTGTTTTTATAACAATATTATAACTACCAATATTTTACAATGATGTAAAAATTAAATACAATTTATTTTAATTTTATTCTGTATGTGGTGTTTTAAACTATTTTCTCGTATTTATTTACTTTTATAAATTGAATGTATTAAATATTCTTTTTTTTTATTTTTCAAATTTCAGGTAAATTTAAAATTACGTTTCCCACACAAAAGTCTTATTTTTAATTGAAATTTTATCTTTGGATGATTTCTTTAAACATACAAAACCAAGAGATTTGTCAGCAGAATTAATTTTTTATAGAAAAAAAAATAAAACTCAGATAAAATTTGCTGTTTATAAGAATTTATAGAAATTAAGAAAATTTTTTAATAAAATAAATAGAAGTTAAGAATAAAATAAGAAAATTGTGATATCTCTTTTTAAATTTAATTTTTATTATAATAATTAATTATCACTGAATATTTACTTCTGATTAAAAATTTCTAATTATGAATGAATTATGCTGAAGTGTTTATTCACTATTTAATTTTTTTCTCAAAGATTTTAAAAATTTAAAAAAAAACTTTCATTTAGGTTAAACCTTAATTTAATTCTTTTAAAAGATAAAAAAATAATTCAATATATAATTAAAAAAACATGAATTAAAAGTAAATAATTTCAAATTAGATGTTTCTTTTCACTTTCCAAAATAACTTCAAAAAATTATTAGTTTAATATTTCAAAAAACACAGGTTTACTTTTGAAGTTCTAATGAGTTTAATAATATACATAAAAAGTTCTGCAAAAAAACAGAACCTATAAAAAAAGTTTAATTAGAAATCATTCATTATTAAATTTACTTATTGCTAGAATTTTAATTAATTTTTAAAATAAATATCCTCTAAGGTATTATTATTTTTTTAACGAAATTAAATTCTTACATTTAATCATTTTCTCAAACACCTTTTAGCATTTTTACGCAAATAAGAAATATTTAGTTAATTTTTAGTTTTTTACTTTTTTAAAATTTCTCTTTAATACATGAATGTAGATAAATAAAAATTGTATTCCTTTACTTATTAGAAACTTTTCTTACTGTACTGCAAGTGCTTTTTTTTTACATATTTCGTAATAAATAAATGATTTTAATCTAATTTAATAAGTATATGTATTTTTTATAATATTGAGTTAATCGCAAATTTTTTGAGGATTAAAGAAATTAAATGTTATGCTTTAATATAATTTTAATGTTGAATAATTTTTCGTTTACACATTGAAGTTGTGAAGTCTAGTTGTGGTTTGAAAAAGAAACATTTTTTTCTAAATTGAGAGATTTGTAATATTTAAAAGAAAGATTCAAATTCTTTACGTGTTCATTTTTTTTTTTTTTACTTTCAGTTGCTCTGAAAATCTAAAGATATACATTCAAAAACAGCGTAAGACCTTTTAATAACTCATATATAATATTCTACACCACAAATTATATACATAGAATGAATAT
This sequence comes from Caerostris darwini, assembly GCA_021605075.1. Classification (NCBI taxonomy): domain Eukaryota; kingdom Metazoa; phylum Arthropoda; class Arachnida; order Araneae; family Araneidae; genus Caerostris; species Caerostris darwini. Next base: position 12,375 of record BPLQ01014131.1, read on the forward strand.
ATGCTTTAAAATATCTAAAAACCATAGATCATAAACGCCATATCTTTTGTTTATTCAGCTAGTTACAAAGAACATGATGAGCTTTGGAATGTAGGTTTATTTTCCTTTTGCGCAACTGAAAGTAAATACAATAGACTTCCTGTAGATAAGATTAAAAAAAAAACAGCTTTCTCTTTTAAATATTACAAATCGTATATGTACTGCTTTTATATTAGAAAAAAATTGTTTTGTCTAGACAAGTCTGGACTTTTTGATCACCTTGTATTTTATTAATGCAGTGGGACTCAACAGCAAGTTTACAAACTTCTGGAAGTGTTGGAAGTCACATAGAAATATACGATTCGGGAATCACTTTAGATGATTTGGAATCACAAAGAAATCTCATGACGGAAATGTTTTCGAGACGCAGTAAATGACGTTGCAATGTCATGAGAGTTTCCAGTGTTTTTGCAGAAACTTATTTCACGCACTGACACAGTAGAGTGGTTGATTATACAAATTCGTAATATGCATCTGCCTCACGAGGCTGTCCAGCGCAATGAGTTGGCTGCATAGATTTCATATTCGCAACGATATCTGATGAGACATACTCTTAACTATAGCCTCTATATTACAAATCATATTTTAATATCGCAGCATTTCAGACTCCATGTTGCTATATGATTCCAAGTTGTCTAGATGTACCTTACCCCATTATGAACTTCGTAAACCTGGCGCTGAGGAACCCTTGTATTTTATCATTTCAAAGTCATGAAGCATTTCCGACTCTGCATTGCTATCTGATACCAAATAGACTGGATGCACCTTACCCCATTTAGAGTCTGTACTATGAGTTTAAAGTATTTAAAAGTCATATATCATAAACGCCATATCTTTTATTTATTCAGCCAGTTACAAAGATCATGATGAGCTTCGGAATGTAGGTTTATTTTCCTTTGCCCAACTAAAAGTAAATACTATAGACTTTCTGTAGATAAGATTAAAAAAAAAAAAAAAAAAAACTTCTATTTTAAATATTACAAATCCTATGTGTACTGCTTTTGCAGTTGAAAAAAAATTTTTTTTTTTGTCTAGACAAGTCTGAACTTTTTGATCACCATGAGAAAGTTTGCTAACAAACAGCCAACGAATTGTGAACAAACGGTAGGGAATCAGAATATTCCGAAGAAGACTTAAATTTAGTATAGGATAATCATTATTCTAGTACGCGATCTATAGCTCACCAATGTCTGCTGCAGCTTCTGGAGGATTCGGGATAAAAATGGCACTTATTAATAGTTTACCTTTGTTATTGTTGAGCATGTTTCTTTTTTTGATGAATATTGAATAATAAAATACATATTCACTTAACGTGGTGTCCTTTCATTTCTGATGTTTTTTGTTTAAATTGCAGAATCACGAAAGCATTTCCGACTCTGAGTTGCTATATGATTCCAAATCGTCTAAATGTATCTTACCCCATTTAGAATCTCGTAAATTTGGTGTTAAGGAACCTTGTATTTTATTATTACAGAGTCATGAAATCATTTCAGACTCTGGGTTGCAGTATGGTTCCAAGTCGTCCAGATGTACTTTACCCATTTAGAACTTCGTAAACCTGGTGTTGAGGAACCTTGTGTTTTATTATTACACATATATAAACATATGAAGTTATTAATTTTTGTTACCATAGAATTTAAAATGAAAAGTTTGATACTTACTTACACATAAACATTCATCATTTCGCTTTTATCAAGCGCCATTTTTTTTTTCTCATCGAAGCATTTTGAAACTAAACATTTTCTACATTGACCTATTATAATCTGCACAGAATTTCGGTTAACAATATGAGGTACTTCCAATAGCCTAAGAACAAGTTCGATAAGCCTTCATTTCTTCAGCTCGAAAACATTCCATTTTGCGTGGATAAGGCAATAGTTCATACACAATATGGTGGTTGTAGTAAACTCTTGGATATACCCTTTTAATAATTTACAAATATTGTTGTTCACTTTCAAAAATTAGAACTCGCAGTTTTTTTGTTCTAATAATTCAGGTGTTTTCTAATAATCAGTCCTTAATATATATATATTTATATATATGTAGATATATATAATGGTATAAATGAAGTAAGATCATTTTTAAGGTGGTAACGTCTATAAGTTTGCAAATATCGCTGCAATGGAATTCAATATGGTATGTTAATCCTTGACACATTTTAAATTTAGCTTTGAATGAAGAGATATATTAATGGATTTATCGATAATTGCATGAGAAATCTATACTATAATTATCTATGATAAAATGTATCGATGTTGTGCTTCGCTCTTACGTCCAATCGATTTGCTCGTAAGAGATATGCATATCTTATTTTCTTTTGCAACAAATAAAAATTATTAATACAGCGTGATTCATGTACATCCCTATCATATTATAATAGCAAGCAGGTTTTTGTGATAATGATTAATGAAATTTTCATAAATAACAACATAAATATATAATAAGTTTAAGATATTGCAGTTAATTTTGCAAAATGTTTTTATCAAAACAAATGTTATGTACTATATTTAAAAAGTAATGCCATATTTTGTGATGTTTCCTGTAGAGTATATGCAGTAATGATTGAAGTTTAATCGAATTAATAATTAATAATTAATTAATCATTAATTTAATTATTTAATTTAAGTTTAATTAATAATGAACTTAAAGCTATTCAATTAATTTTAATTTTATGAATTAATTGATAATATAATTATTTTAATTTAATTTCACTTTTAATAAAAAATTAATTAAGTAAAAGTAAAATTAAATTAAATTAATTATATTATCAATTATCAATTAATTATTAAAATTAAAATTAATTAACTTTTCCTTAATAAATTAATTTAATTTTAAATTAATTAAATTAATAAAGTTTAATTTAATACATTTAATTTTATAAATGAAAGTTTAATTTAATTTTTTTGAAGTTAATATAATTCATTAATTAACTGAAGTTTTAAATTTACTTTAATATAATATTTAAAGTTAAATTTAATTAATTTTAAGTTTAATTTTAATTCTTGGTTATATCGAACAAATCATGCAGTGTCGTAGAAATAATTTTAAACAGCTTTTCACCATATTGAAGTGTTACTTCATACACTCCTGAAATTAAAATGGAGAAAATGGCGGTATATGATAATAATGAAAATATCTTTTACAAGAAAATGATGAGCATTTCAAAAATTTGTTCTGATAAAAGGATTTTGTAGAAATACCTGTGTCATTTTAAATCTAAAACTTATTGTATATTTTTGTTGGGATTTATTAAAACATTGTAAATAACAAAGTATTTACTTAAATGGTTCAGCATAAATATTCTAATTGTGTGGATAAAAAAATGGATAATAAACATTGTAAAACGTAACCGTAAATAATGTATTTTGAAAATAATGTAATATATACTATGAAATAATATTTATTTCCAATGTGTAACTTTCGATATGTAAAATTAAAACTCATTCTTCTATTTTTATTTCATGTAGTATGTACAGTGTTATCCTTGCAGGCGATTTCACCATCATAAATTATTTATTGTCACAGATGAAAAACTACATCGGTATTAAAATAAATAAATAGGGATATTTCAATGGGTCTTTTATAACTGAAAGAAAAGCTCCCTTTGGGTTAATAAATACTAATAAATTTTAAGAATGGGACCATATAATCAAAAGAATAGAAAATGCACGATGTTGACAATTAATATTACATTTCTAAGAATTGAATAATGTTTCAAATCTTGTAGTCTTTGTTAAAAAAAATTGATTTTTTTTTTATTTTGGGAATGAAAGGATTCTTAAAAATTTTTTACAAATAAAAATTCTTATTTGTACATATTTATTTAATAAAACAAATGGACTAATACTTTAATTATATTATTTATTTATTCTTAATCTTTTGTTCTAGGAATATTTGAATTAATCGAATTAAAAGCAATAGCATAACATCTGTCGTAAGGAATACTAATTATTTTTTCGCTTATTATAATTTAAACAATAACTAATTAATGATGCAGTTGCTTAAATTAAAAGTAGACAAATAAACCTTAGAAAAGGAAATGCTTCTCAATTTACATATATGAATTGCTATTACATTTATTTATGCCTTTTTTTATTTTGTGTTAATGATTTCGAAAATTAAACTGAGAATTTCATGAATTTAATGCAAATGTAAAAATTTCTTTTTAATAATGTGTTTCAGCATAAGCTTTTTTTTTTTTTTTTTTTTTTTATGTATAAACAGTTTATTTCTTTATTATGTTGTTATTTCCTTATTAAAAGTATTATTTTCTTTTCTGTATAGAAAACTGAATAGAAAACGATTCAAATTAATTAAATAAATTCTATTGCACTGAATCTTTGTTCGGTACAACGTAAAAAAAAGACATCAAATGATAAAAATAAAATAATAAAAGAGATGTAGACTGAAAATTACATTGAATTCTTTAATAAGAATAAGTTCTTCAATTTTGTGAATTCAGTTTTATGAAGAAAATTTAGGTAGAAACATTATTTAACTCATAAGATATGACTGCCATATTGATCCAAGCAGACACTAATAGAAATTTGCAGGGATTCACTTAAACCTCATAATAAACTTTTTAAAATTAAATTTCGTCAATCCTCAGAAAACTATGCCTTACGAAAAAGAGCAAAGCACTATCTTGTTACAAAACTCAATCGTTTTGGCACGACCTCTGCGATCACCAGAACTAAACCCAAAACGTGTCAAGGACATTATTTCACAGCAGACCGTGTTATCTTCACAACCTCAGAGTGTACTCCTGCTGCGGCTGCTGCCTCTGCCTGGAGGCCGGGCAGCAGACCCTCCACCATCAGAGGAGCAGCCTCCTCAGTTCGTCCCCGCTCCTCCTGCTGTAAATCCTGTGCTCCTCAGGCTCCTCCTCCGAGTAGTCTGACTCCTCCTGGGCCTTCTTCACCCGCAGCTCGTAGTCGGACCAGTGATCCAGGGTCTCCTTGTGCATCTCCAGGAGCATGAGGCCGTCGAACACGGTGTCGCAGATGGAGCACATGTAGTGGCGCTTCCTCTGCTGGTGCTGCTCCAGGCGACGCACGCTGTGGAAGGAGGTCTCGCACACGTTGCACGTCAGCTCTTCCTCTTCTGCAAATAAAAAGGATGCGACTCAGTGGTGGAAATACAAGAGATTTACACAAGAGAATATGATACAAGATAATATGATACAAGAGAATTTGACACGAATACAAGAGATTATGATACAAGAAAAGGGGCCCGATGGCCGAGTGGCTAGCGCTCTGACGCTCGGTACCACGGACCCATGTACTTCGGTACATGGCTTTTTGTAGTGGCATTGGGTGTTAATATTGGATGTTATGGATAGATGTTAGGATATTAGTATTGTTGGGTGGACGTTATGGACACCATGGATGTTAGTATTGTTGTCATCATTTCAGTGGTTCGGAATCCACTTTAAACCGTAGACCCCGGTCTAATAAGATCGTCGAGCGCTGTGAGGGTAGTGTTACTCCACGTGCGTAGCATATCTTCAAAGTTACATGGGCCCCTTAGGTAGTGCTAAATAAGTAACAGCAGTGCAGCCCTTACTTATGGCATAAAAGATTAACTGTCTCTGTATTGTCAGCTGCATTAGAACAACAACAACGACACGATTGATTCACATAACTTGAATATCTTCATTTTCTGAAAACAAAGGATTTGGATCAGCCGTGATAGAAATTTAGTAATGTTTTTTGGAAAGGAAACAAGTTAGAATAATTAGAATGTAAGTCTTAATATTGAATTTAAATGATCAATATTTTTCTACATTTCAAAAGCAAAGAATTTGAAGGAATTCTAGGAATTTCGGATTAATTATTGAGTTATAGATTTATAATAGTATTATGGGATAACATCGGATTAGAATAATTCTAGAAATTGCTTTTATTATTTACTATGGGAAAGATAACAGTTATTCGTAAATAAATTAATTGAATGAATGAAATAATTACTTGAAACATAACGTATTTTAACATTTTTTTCAATAAAACATAAAATCTGAATTACTTTTGACAAAGATATTGTAATATTAAGAATAAAGAGAATACTTAAGCTGATTTTCATTGAAATGACCTCATTTCCTGGAAAAAACTTTGGAATAATTAAGGAGAAGTGAAGTAATATTATTGGATAAGATAACAATTTAGATTAACATAAGCAATTGCCTGTAATTTTTTTAAAATTAATTTGAATTAATGGAAGAAAATGGCCCAATTCTTTCAATTTAAACGATTGCATTTTGTTATTTCAAGCTCCATGTACTGTATTCTACCATAAAATTTGCCATGTCATATTTATGACTCTCATTTATTTTTCTCTATTGAATATTATTGGAATTTAGTTTCACTTATGTTTATGTTATTTACATGGTATCATACATGTTTATTATCTAGCCTACTCTTAATATCGACTTGCAAATCCATTATTATAAATGTTTTTTATATTATTTTAAATGTTTTATATTATTTATACTACATTTAACCTTTTAAACTCCCAACCATGGATAATATGTAAGTGTGTTGTCAAGTAAAGTAGTTGACTTAGAATAAGAGAATGGATTACAATGTTGTCACAATTGCATATCTATATATATCGTCAAAGAAGCGAAAAATCTGGATTAGTTTTGATAAAATTATAATATTAAGAGATTAGAGAATGAGTTGAATGAATTTAAATTACAAGTTTTTCTGAAAAAAGAACAATTTGATACAATGAGATAGAAATACTACAACTTTATTGGATGAGATAAAGAAGATAAATTAATTATAACGGCAGTTTTTAAAGTAATAAATTAAAAATTATACTCGAATCCTTTAAAAATATTGATTGAATTACCGTTGGAGTAGAATGCTTAAGTGCAGAATCTATGTTCACTGATAATATAGTTAAGAATTTTTTTCTAATTAACTATATTTTAATAATTTGTAATTTTTAAAATTATTCTTAATTAAAATTGTTTTTATTCTCCCCCTGATATTTATTCTTAATTATGAAACAAATGTGTCAAGACACTTAACATCTTTTCTTAATAAAGAAACAAAAGCAAAATTTGCAATAAATTTTCAGCAATAAATTTATTGATATTAGAGAAGCCTTTAAAAGCAAGTAAAAGAATTAAATGAGACATTTATTTTCTACTTTTCTAAAAATATTACGATTCTTCTAAACCTAAACGAGACATTTTTAAATGTCTGCATACATCTCCAATTATATTGTATTTGTTCAATAAATTTGGCACTTATCTCTGTGAAATCTCTTTACCATGAATTCTTATATATAGTTTATATTTTTAATTTTTTAAAAGATTTTCTTAAAGTAATTATTATTAAAATAATGTACTGATGTACTGCGATTTTAGTTCTTTCAAAAATCGGAGCAATAGCAAACTGAAGTACAAACTTTGGTTCATTATCATTAAATAAGGAAAAATAAATATTAATTCTCAGAAAAATCATAATTCAGATTTAGTTATGATTACCTAATTATAAATACTAAAAGAACGCTATGCCGTCGTTATTATTAAAAATTCCAAATATATGAAATACTTTTCATGCTGATTTAAATTTAATGATCTGTTTAATTGACAACTATTTTTAGATTATTCTTCTGTAGTAGCTTGAAAAAAATTAAAAAAGGATCACAAATTACTTGGAACAAGATATTAATGCAATTCTTTTTATCCAAAATACTATGGTAATCCCTGCACATAAAACTTCCATCGAAGAATTTTACATTTGAAATCAAATAAAATCAACATAACTATCGCTTACAATTATAAATTATATATATTTATATTTCCCTATAAAATTTCTTAGTGCATTGATATGAAATGATGCATATTTCGTTTTACTTTCAACTCTGAAGCAATTATTATACTTGAAAGTTTAAATAAGAATAAAATTTTCATAATTTCAATATAAAATGTTATCATTTTTATAACTTAACTTATTCAAATTTATTTTAGCAAAAATGTTTTGCAGAAAGAAAAAAAAAAAAAATTTTTAATCGTGAATTTTATGTAATGAGTTGTTCATATACATTAATTGACAAAACGTGAATACTACTGTCTAAGTTGGTAAAAAGACACAGTAAATGAACGTTTATTTGCATATTAAAATTCATATTGGCAATTAAGATACGCATTTGCGTAATACAAGTATTTAGAATATATGATCCCAATAGAGAACATGTACTACAATTATTGCAAGTTTTTTATATCAAATTATAGCTAAAATAGTAATAGTAGTATATATAGGATTAAAAAAAGTACACTTATGTTTATAAATATACACTCAAGAGCCAAAACATTATGACCACCTGTCAATAACGAGCTGGCACACCTTTGGTGAGCAACACAGCCTCAACCTCGCCCAGATGTTTAAGCAACGGTCACGCAAATCCGAGATATTGAGAATTGGTGGTCTTTGAACTCTGAGCTGCCGTCCCAGGACATCCCAAATGTGTTCCATCGGATTGAGATCCGGTGAGTTAGGCGACCAGGACATTAACTGGAATTCAGCATCATGTTCCTGGAACCACTCCAACACAATTTTAGCCTTGTGACAAGAGACATTGTCCTGTTGGAATATTCCATTTCCAGCTGGAAAAACAGAGGCCATGTAAGAGTGCAACTGGTCCGCAATGATGTTCAGATACCCTGTAGCATTCATGGTCTGCTCTACCACGACCACGGGTTCCAGAGACGCCCAAGAGAACGTCCCCCAAAGCATAATACCGCCACCACCGGCCTGTGTATGACCTACTGTACATTGAGGGAGCAACTGTTCGCCTGGAAGACGACGTATCCTGGCACGGCCATCGGCGTGATGAATGACAAACCGTGATTCATCTGACCAGGCAACTCTCTCCCACTGATCCATGGACCAGTCACGATGTTCCCGTGCCCAGCGCAGGCGCAGTTGGCGATGATGCTTGGTCAGCAAAGGCACACGAGTGGGACGTTTGCTGCGTAGCCCCATATCCAACAGTGTCCGCTGAACAGTGTGCTCCGATACTATTCTACTTGGCTCTGCACTGTATTGGGCTGTCAGCTGAGCCACTGTCTGGCTCCGGTTTTGCTTCACCATGCGTGACAGTCTCCGATGACCTTTTTCTTTGATAGCGTGTGGACGTTCAACACCATGTCGTCTACTGCTGGTTTCCCCGCCATTCACCCACTTTGCATAAGTACTAACAACTGTAGATCGCGAACAACCCACGAGTCGTGCAGTTTCGGAAATACTTGTTCCGAGCCTTCGAGCCATTACAATCTGCCCTCCATGAAAGTCGCTTAGATCCGCAGCCTTTCCTATCACACACAGAAGTAAGTGAAAGAATGATTCTTCAGACTCTCCAGCAGCAGTTCAATACCATTTCCACCTGATCACGTGCCTTGCCCGTCATCCAGGCGAGTTCATTACAAAATGTAGGGGTGGTCATAATGCTTTGGCTCTTGAATGTATGTAAATAAATGCACTACTTCAGATTAATTTTTATTATTGCCTTTATTGCGATTATTTTCTTTATTGCCTTTAAGTTTAACATACTTCAATTACAGTTATTGTCCGTAATTATTTCCAAAAATTAAAGTAATATTAAATAGTAATAAAATAGTATTAAGTAGTAATAAAATAGTATTAAATAGTAAGAAAATAGTAATAGCAATAAAATATTATTGCCAAGCATATATTAGGAAAGCGAAATTTGAAAAAGAAATCCATAATTTGAAATTAAATATATATTATATATAGATATACACTGAAGTGACAAAAGTCATGAGATAGCAATATGCAAATTTTCAGATGGCAGTAGCATCGCGTAGAACAGATATAAATGCGCAGTGCTTTCGCAGAGCTTTCATTTCTGTTCAAGTTATTCATGTGAAGAGGTTTCGACGTGATGATGACCACACGACGGGAATTAACAGACTTTGAACGCGGAATGTTAGTTGGAGCTAGAAGCATGGGTCATGCCATTTCGGAAATCGTTAGGGAATTCAACATTCCCAGATCCACTGTGTCAAGAGTGTGCCGAGAGTATGAAATTTCAGGCATAACATTCCACCATGGACAGCGCAGTGGTCGACCGTCTGCACTTAACGACCGAGACCAGCGACGTCTGCAAAGAGTCGTAAATTCTAACAGACAAGCAACACTGCGTCAAATAACCGCAGAAATCAATGTGGAACATACAAGGGACTTGTCTGTTAGAACTGTGCGGAGAAATTTGGCTTTCTTGGGCTATTCCAGCAGAAGACCGACTCGAGTGCCTTTACTGACAGAATGACATCGCTTGCAGCGACTCTCGTGGGCACGTGAGCATATCGGTTGGTCCCTAGATGAATGGAAAACCGTGGCCTGGTCCGATGAGTCACGATTTCAGTTGGTAAGAGCTGATGGTAGGGTTCGAGTGTGGCGCAGACCCCACGAAGCCATGGACCCAAACTGTCAGCAAGGCACTGTTCAAGCTGGTGGTGGCTCCGTAATGGTGTGGGCTGTTTTTTCATGGCATGGACTTGGTCCTCTGGTGCGACTGGACCGAACATTGACTGGAAATGCTTATGTTCAGCTACTTGGAGATCACTGGCAGCCATTCATGGACTTCATGTACCCAAACAACAATGGGATTTTTATGGATGACAATGCGCCATGTCACCGGGCCACAACTGTTCGCGATTGGTTTGAAGAACATTCTGGACAATTCCAACGAATGATCTGGCCACCTAGATCGCTCGACATGAATCCCATCGAGCATTTATGGGACATCATCGAGAGGTCTGTTCGTGCCCAAAATCCTGCACCATCAACGCTTTCACAATTATGGACGTCTATCGAGACAGCATGGCTCAATATTCCTGCAGAAGACTTCCAACGACTTGTTGAGTCCATGCCACGTCGAGTTGCTGCACTTCGCCGGGCGAAAGGAGGGCCGACACGATATTAAGAGGTATCCCATGACTTTTGTCACTTCAGTGTATATATACATGATAATTCCAGTTATGTTTATAAATATATGTAAATAAATGCTCTGGTTTAGATTAATTTTTAATTGCATCAGTCGATTAGTTTCTTTATTGCTTTTATGTTTAACATACTTTAATTACAGTTTCTTACTTATAATTATTAATTGAAATTATTTGGTGTTACTAAAGTTACTCAAAAGTAATTTTTACATAATTTCAAATTTAAAAATCTTATAATAGTTACAAGTTTGACACTCTTGCGTCATTATTTAAAAAAAAATAGCTCTTTTCTTTTTATTAAAATATCTTAATTAGTTGAAATATAACTGTTTTTATTGGTCCCAGAAAAAACTTCCTTTTTTTCAAAATTTATTTTTCAATTTAAAATAAAAAAATATTTTTTTCCTCGTTAAAAATACAAACAAATGATCCAAGGTAATTTAAAAAGAAAGTTTTATTTAGTTTTTTTAGAGGATTATATTTTTTTATAGAATTGATATTTTTTTCTTATGCAATGTTCAAGTTCGAAAATTTACTTCAAAGATGCATTTAGTCGCTTCTGAAATTCTGCAAGAAAAAAAAATGCTTCGTTTTCTGAGCATTAAAAGCTTTCATTTGGTGTCACTGGCAATTATGTCAGAAAATAGTTTCCTAGCATTTTATTTTTTTAAATACAGTCTTCTACCCAGTACGATAATTTTAGACTTCCATAAAAATCACTAACTTAATCTTTAAAAGTTCTCCCCTTATTATACTCAAAAGCAAGAAGGTTTGATTTTGCATGCTATGAAAGCTTTTATTTAGGTTTGATTTCTGTATTTTTTTCAAAAATTAAGAAAAGTCTTTGTGTCTGAATTTTAGATTTATGAAAGTTTCAAAACATAAATCTTTAAATATATGGACGCTGAAAAAATAAATTTTCATAAGAAGTCGAAAGACAATACATCTACATTTTTTTTTCAGTTTGACGCAGACCGGAATTTTTTTTAAAGGAAATATTGGATTATGCTTCAAGTTGGAAATGTATTTTGCAAAGCTCTTCTGTTGATCTAGAGAATCAAAAATAACAGTCAGAAATCGCAAAATAATATTTAAGAACTAAAAAAAAAGTAAGATAATAAATACTACTTATATTAATAATTAAATTGATAATCTTAAATTATTTTATGCTGCAGAATTGTATCAAATTAAAAGGAATTGAAGTTTGGTCAATAAACCGAATTGTAACAAAACAATTACAAGCTTATTGGGTAAAATCACAGAATAGGGGCCGTTGAAATCTGGCGTCAAAAATCTTTTCGCCAAAGTGCGCCAAGTAACGAGTTGCGATTAGAAGTGAAGTAAATTGCAAACAGTAGAGAACAGGTTACCATATTTCGTGACTTATCGCTCTGTCGGGGGCCACAAAAAAAGTTTGCCAAATCCCAACGGCCCCTATTTTGCGATTTGGCCTCTTATTGATATAAAGTAAAGTTAAAGTTAGTGATCTTAAACAATTTTGATTAAAATATAAAATTAGTTTTTCATATGTTTAAGGAAAATATATTTAATTTTCTTGTACCTTGCGTCTGAGAATTATTGGAAAATCTCTGTAAAAAATAGTAGAAAAAAAACGTCTTTACTACATTGCAATGTAATTACAATAATTATCAATTTGGGTGTGAAATTACTTAATTGTTTCCATATACTAAGATCACACGTCATAGAACTCCAACCAATCTGATATAGACTTCACATAGGCTGGTGTTCTGAGCGATCTTTTTATATGGTGGAAATCCACCTTAGCGATATTCGATTTCATACAGTGTATTGTTAAGCAAATATAGATTAACGGATTAATGGCTGTTGCGATATGTTGTTTCATTATTGATTGCTAAGCATTGTTGAACAACTTTATTGTTGAATGTTGAGCATTCATTTATTGTTTAGCTGCTGTATTGAGTATTCGTGATACTCAGCAAATGAGTAAAAGGAAACCGATAGACACAATCTTTCACATAACACATGAAAAAACCCAATAGAACTTGATATTAGGAAATGGATAGAAAGAATTCCATATTTCTTCAGATGTTTGCCAATACAAGGCATGAAATCGATTGAATATACTGCGAACAATCAGCAACTATGGGATTTTATATCGAAATTTATAAACATTTTTAGTTATATAGTGAAAATTAAAGTTAATTAGTTAATAAAAAAATTCTTTATGTGTTGTTAATTTTTTTTCTAGTATACCCAGTAATTCTCTGGTGTTCTGGGTAAAATTAAGTAAGCTTCGAAAGCATAATTTAAAAGAAATAAATTTTGAAAAGACAATAATATCAAAGCAACTTTTAATAGCAAATTTTCTGAATATTTACAGCGCAATAATTTATATGACTAATAGTTTTGCTTATTTTTTTTAAATATGCTATTCTCATGGAAAGAGTTTAAGTATAATGATTATTGTATAGCTTATTATAAGTGAAATATTCAGCTCTTACTCATATAATTGCTTAATTTTTAAATGTTTGTGTTGTTAGAAGATCAATATTTTCAGAAAATAGTACAATATTTTCCTGTAAATTAAATTTTAATTAGATTTCATTTCTCTTCTTTTAATATATAGAAAATAAAAATTAGTTTAAATAGTAACTACTACATGTTTTTGAAACAGTAATAAATTAAATTCCTTTATACATATAAAAAAAGGGAACAAAAAGTTTTGAAATTTATTTAAAAATTTACTATTATCAAATGCTTACGATCTATTACGATTATTCACTAACGTAAAAATATACTTAATAATATACTATACCTATAATATGTAATCTATTCGCTATACTATAATACCTAATCAATTCAAAATGAAAGTCAGATATTTATACGATTATAAAGTGACATATAAAACACAAACTTTGAAAAAATATCTAAACTTATAACGAGGCATTTGGATAATAATTTTAATTAGTGATAATAGTTTTATTAATAATAATTCTTTTTGTGTTTTCAACCACATGGTCTATGAATTTGATGATTGTTGGCATTTTAATGCTAATGATATTAATCACTTCATTGTCACATAAAATGGTCTGGTTGAGAGGATAAAAACTGCATTTTAAAAAATTTTCAAGATTAAGAACTTAAGAACTAATATCGTTTCAGTATGTGTTTCGCGTGAGAAAAATACCTGAAGATTTTAACAAGGCAATTCGATTGTTGATGCAAGGCAAGATGTTCTGCAACAGTCGCATATAGTTTCTTCGTTTTTTGAAAACGTATACATTGTATTGATAGCAATGATTGTAGTGCATGCCACCAGTGGAATTCATTCAGTTGTACGCTAGATCACGAGCGGGACATTTTAATAATGACTATAAATTAGTTGACCACTTATATGATAAATAAGTGTAAAGGAGATGATTATATTTAAAAATTCTGCAAAAGCAGAATTACCTAATATTAAGTTACCACAACAATGAAAAAGATAATGCATATAAAATTAATTTCATTATGCATACTACTGTGTCCAAAAAGTAAAACCAATGCTCAATTTAAAATTCCCGGGGCTTATAGAATTTCAATTTTTTTTCTTTTTTAGGTTTTTTCATTTTTTTTTTCTTTTTCTGCCACTGTGCCTGACATCTGTGTGAAATTTGACGTCAAAATATTCATGCCCTAATGAATATTTTAAGTTATGCTTGGCTTTGTGAGACGCTAAAACTGATTCCTGCGATTTTTAAAATGTCTCAATTAATTGCGAAAAGATCTTGCATTAAATTTTGCTCGCGGAAACGTATAGAATGTTGCAGAAGGCATTCGATGTGAATTCTTATATCGGAAAGAAATGTTTAGAAGTGGTATAAACTGTTCAAAGAAGGTAGAGAATGCGTTGAAGACGAAGGGCCCTCTGGTCGACCATCACCCTCAACCGATGAACCTTACTTCCAAAAAATTAAAGATTTGGTTCTTGCAAACCGTCGATTTACAATTAGAGACCTTGCTGATGATGTTGGAATTTCAAAAGGATCGGTCAATTCCATTTTGCGTCTCAAATGCGTCAAATCTCAATTGGTACTGAAAACATTGAAAACGTCATCTAGCACTGCACTGATTCTTCGTGACTTTTTCGCCAAAAATGAAACCCATATCGTTCCACAACCACTGTATTCGCACCGTGCGACTTCTGGCCATACCCTAAACTCAAAAGACCACTCCGGGGACACCGTTTTGATACGATTGAAGAGATTCAAAGTGAATCGGCGCGCGCTTTGAAGGCCATCCCTTCAAAGCGCGCGTCAATGACTTTTTAGCATGCATTGAGGATTGGAAAAAAGTTTGCATAGGTGCATTGTGTCAGGAGGGGATTAGTTTGAAGGCGATGAAATAAATTTAAAAGAATAATTAAAGAGTTTTTGAAAAAAAAATAATTGGTCTTACTTTTGTGGCGCAGTAGTACCTAATATTAAGTTACCATAACAATGAAAAAGATAATGCATATAAAATTAATTTCATTATGCATATCTTCAATTTTTTTATATAAGAATTAAGTTCTAAATTTTGAATAATACAAATTAAGGCCATTTTTTTGTAAATCCTTCCAGAAAATTCTCTTAATTCGTGCTTTGAAGCAGTAAACTTAAATTTCTAGAAGGGATGTTCTATTATTTTTTTTCTATAAGCTTATTTCAAAATCTTTTCATGTTATTTACAGTGCCCACGCATTTCAGAACCTTGAAGTGGAAAATTTAGAAAACAACTGACAAAAGAAATATTTAATGGCACATAGAAGTGTTTTCTGAACTTGAAATATTGTCAAACAATCTTTCGCCATCTTTTTTTTTTTTTTGCTTCTTTTGGTATACTTCTTTTGTGATTTGAGACTTTCTTGTACTGAAGTTGCATACAAATTCAGTGTATAAGCCACACAAGGATTGGGGCTGTGACGGCGAGAGAATTATTTATGAAATCCCAAAGAGAAAGATTTGTTTTCTAGTCGAAAATGCATTTTTTTCCCTTTTATTTCGTGTTCTGCATGAAGATGTTTAACCTAGTTATGCTGAATTACATATTTTACTCAATTTTGTCTTTGAACCATCTCTTGAGAAACAATGTAAACGAAAATTTAAAAATATTTTATGAAACTGTTAAATATTTGCTGAACTACATTTTCAGTTTTATGTGTGGTTAAGCTAGTGTTCTAATTGATGCATTCTTGCTTACCACCAGGTGATGTTCTCTCCAAACCTTGTTTTTCTCAGTTCATGGCCTAGTGGTAACTTGCGCAACTACCAAGTAGGAAACTCAGATTTTAATCAGTTGAAGTCACTGCTTTTAGAAACAGAGATTCAATGATGATTGTGACAATGCGAATAAAGTGAGAGTTTACCGGATTTTCTCAGATACGACATGCAAAAAGGGTAAATTTTCCCCTAAAAAAAATCTTCCCTGAAATCTATGTTCTCCTCACTGCCTATCAGTGGGTTGTTCGTGATATATATATAAGTAGAATATTATGTGTACTGATGTAATAAGTAAATAAATAAAATGAATAAGTAAATAATAAAAATAATAAATAAATGAATAATAAAAACATAAAGAAATGAAAATAATGAATAAATAACTTAATAAAAAATAATAAGTATATAAAAATGAAGAATAAATAAATAATAAAAATAAATAAATGAGAAGACTATGTGGAAATAGAGGTAAATAAAATCAGTTACCAAGCTGATATTTACAGGACTCTTAAAGCAATCGAACAAGAAGTGACGTGATTTTAATTTTTCATATCATATAATTTCGATGTGATAATTTTTTTTAATTTCTCATTTCGAAAGTTTAACATTCCAAAAAGTATTTCAATTAAAATTTGCCTCCAAATTAATAATTAATAACATTTAGTAAAAAAATTAATGAGGGTATTTACACTTTCTTCAAAAGATTGGTTTAATTCAGAATTAAAAATACTTTTTGATATACTTTTTTTATATTACTTTTTAAGTTATAAATATTAAAAATACTTTTTTTACATATAAATACACTTTTTTATGCATATAAAAATACTTTTTTTTTATTTAGAGGGCTTACCATCTTCAAAAACAAATTTTCAGTTAAAAAAATGTAATCTTCAGTTTTTCCATTGCATGAAAGTGCAGTCTATCAGGTTTCAAGAATTCATTATTTTTACGTTCATTCAAATAAAAGACGTTATAATTTCTGAGAAAACTCGTATAAAAGATTATGTAACAAAATCTTTCTTTAAATTTCTTTCTTTCTTTTTTTATTTTTATTGTTGTGGTTGTCACAAAAGAACAGGATATTTTTAAAATTTACTAGTCAAAATGTCTACAAGTTTGCTTATATATATATAACTCTGTATGGAGAATTAGATGGACATTAAAAAAATGAATTTACTTTATGTTTGAACTTGGACATATGATCAAAAATTTTGATTTTTTAAACTATGCGCTGAATTTTAGTCTCAATAACTTTTTAAAATTCATTATTAAAATACATATAATACTTCCTTATGTAACAATAATATACATTCACATTCAACACATGAATTTTAATTTTTTTTAAATTTTAGTATTGACATCATTTCTTAATTTTGCTTATTTTGTTTGTAAGTTTTCTCAAATTTCATATTAATTAAATGGGTTGTTTATACTTTTCTATCCAAATAACATTTAAAAAAAGGGCTCAGAAAGCTGTCAGTCCTCTTAAGTTAAAATAAATTTCAATTTTAGACCTAATTTTATTAATAGTTGTTGTATTAATACAACTTATTTTAAGAAATATAAATATTTACTCATAGCAGTTGTAGTAAAAACATAAATATTTCCTTATAAGTCCTTATTTGAGCGACCAAAGAGTCTTGAAGCAACTCTGATGCATTGCCTTAAATACCGTAAGCTGTTTGTTAGATATATCATGTTTGCTACAAGAATTGGTTAGTTTATTGATAATTCATTAATTATATTGTTGATACTCGTACTCTCTGTTCCAAGTTTTCCTCCGAAAAAACTAAGCATGGGTTCTTTTATCCACATGATTTAAAGTAAGACAAGATTGTTCAATCCAAGTGATCTTCTTTCACTCCTAAATTGTCAACTTAGAATATGACAGATATGACTTTTGCCCACATACATATATTTATTCCGATAAATTGCAGTTAGCATAGATACACACGTGGGACCATGACATTGCAGTCGCTAGACTAAAGTGTGTGGTGATCTGTGTGTTCCAACATATTTACTACATGACTATTTAATTTATTGGCACTACGATACTATAGTCACTAGGCTATATATACTATATAGCACTAAATTAGTACAAACAAGCCATTAAGGCTTTCGCTCACTTCTACCATCACTGTAGTTTGGCAAGCCAAGCTCCATTTTTTTTGCGGAATATTTAATTTGTTTGCAATCAACAGATAAATGCTTACTAGTGTGTATCGTTAACTGTTGTTCGCGATTTCCAAAATCTTTCTAACTAATCGCATCCTTTATTGAAATCCGCTAAAATTTTTACTTTTCCCATATTTCAACGATGGAAACTTTTGCTCGACACAATGCGATTCCAAACAAATTTTTATCAATTCAGGAACATCATTTATCATATATCTTACAATAACTAACTAAAATAGCTACGACAATTCCAATTCATTTTAATCTTATAAGCAAAATTCTTTTTCTACGAATCCTTTTTAAAGTTATTTTTCTTTTATTCATTTGTATTATATTGAAAGTTAAAACTTGTGTTGTTAAAAGAAATATCTGCTTACATTTCTGATACATCTAGTAAGAAATATATTGAAATATTTATTATAAAGTTATAATTAATGAGTTTTGTAATTATATCTTTAAAACATGCATAATAAAATCCAGTTTTTGCAAGTGCACCTTCAAGCACACACACAAAAGAAAACAGTCCTGCAGAGGTATGAAAAGTTCTAAAAAAGTTGTTAATCCTAACATCACTGCTAGATCATGCAAGATATTATTATTTTTTTCATGGAAAAAAAAAGCTTCATTAATTAAGAGAAAATATTATGCATCTTTCATTGTAAGAAATTAAACTATGAAGTCATTGTTACTATTATCATTGTTATTGATTTCATTGCTAATATTATCATTATTATTATTTTCATATTATTAAACATTGTTATTGATGTCGATGTTGTTATTATCATTTTTATTATTATCATTATTATTATTGTCCTATTGTTAATCATTGTTACTGTTATTTAAGGAATGGTTAGGTTGTGTATTCCGTCGAATATGGCTATTTTTAGTTTTAGCTGTACATTTTTCCAACGTAACTAAAGGTAAGATTCGAACTATATTTGAAAAAGGTAAGTTACAATTTAGTTCGAATAGGTTTCTTTCAGAAAATTCCATTTGTAAAACCATATTATGGTCTTAATAGACTATTATACTAAGATTTGAAATTCGAAGTTCTAAAAAAATTGCAATATTTGATGAAGCATTGTGATCTACACTGAAAAATAGAAAATGAACTTGCAAATGACATAGCTTGAATGCGATTGATTCATAAAAAAAAGAACAAGAATAAAAATGGAATCTATTTTTATCCATTCTGTCTTAAACAGATTTGCAATCTCCACAAAAATGCTGCAGGCAATTCAAACTTTTCTTTTCAAACGCTGCCTCCAGTGAATGGAGTTCTTGAAAAATGGAACATTTTTACCACGATGTATCGAATATTAACGATCGATTTATGAAGCTCATTTGCACTCGGATAACATGCGTCATTATCAGGCACTTAGCAGTTGAAAAATGATTTATGACTTACTTCTATTCTGAAACTCTCTGAAATCAATTTTCTGCAAAAGCTTTGTTCATCATTGTGCAGGCTAAAATTGAGGAAAACTGTTAACAAGATAAGAAGATTTGAGTTTGAAATTTGATTTAAATTTAATTGCTTTAACTCCCACTCTTTGGACAAGATTGAAAAATAAAATAAGATACTAATTAATACATAATATTGAACGTTACGTTTGAAATATAAGCTGAATTTTATGTTGCCACTTTTTTATTTTAATTCTGTAGAATATTTCATTCCAACGTTTATTATAAATCTATATTATATTAATATTGTATATATCATTTTAATTCCATGGATTCCTGAAATTGTCGATTATTCATCTAATTCTGATTATTACTACAGATTTTTTTGTAATTTTTAATTCACCTTTGATTCAGTTAGCTTTATAACAAAAATGTGAAGTATAAGTAAAGCAATTTTATAATTTTGTTTATTTTTAATTTTATTTACTGCCCTTCTCCTTTGCAAATAGTCACGGGTCTGCATAGCCCTAAATACTAAGTGAAATCCAGAGTAAAATTGATCCGAATAATTTTAAATTGTTTACAATAACTTCAAATACAAAATGTTTGACATTTGAATTATTTTCAAAAATGAAATCTTAAGAATGTACAAAAGAGGAATGCATTCGAGTTGTAATCTTTGTTCGAGTTTTTTTTTTGCTTTGTTACTTATAATTCTATACGGGCAAATTTAGTAGCATGGACGATATCAAGTCTTTATGACAGTTCTTGTAAGCTTATTTTTAACATGATTATGGCAATATGGAATATGACACTTATGATATGTTATTTGGGGGGCTCTTTTAAGTCTTTAACATTCTTTCTACAATAAATTAGTTTTCGAAACTTAATTTGTGATGTAAAACACATGTTTAATGTAATATGTCGATTTGATGTTTAAGGAAAATTATACTTTGGAGAAAAAAAGGAGCTTAAGAAAAAAGCTTTAAAATCTATTCTTTCAAATATTGCAAGTTGATTTTGTCTTTCTTTTTATAGTTTTGAAGAATAAAAATTTTCAATTTAACTGATTAAATTAAATTTTAAATTAAACAACTGTGATTTACAGACAAATATTCATCGTAGAATGCTTTTGTTTTAATTTAAATTATTTTTAAATGAATTTTTCTTAATACAAATACTAATGCTGAAGAGATGGAACTGATATTTGAATTTGATACCTTTTAAAAAGAATATTTAATTTATCATCATTATCTTTACAATATGAAATAAAAATAATATCCTTCAACAAAAAAAAATTTCAATTTTTAAAAAATCTTTATTAATCAAAAGTAAAATAAAATTATAATTTTTTGAATGCCTATAAGTTTAACTAATTTTATTCAACTAATAAAAAAGTAAACTGATTAATTTGGATAACTGTTTTCTATGTAAAATAAATTAAATCTCCCTTACTTGCATAAATAAAGTTTTAAAGCTAGTTCACTGGAGTTTAACCTTATTTGCTTGGTTAATATGGCTAGCTATCTTTGCTTCATAAATAAAATTTTCGATCATGCCCATAAACAATATTAATTCTCTTGATGACAAATTATAGTTCAGATTATTAAGTGAAAAACATACCTGCAACATATCTCG
This sequence comes from Caerostris darwini, assembly GCA_021605075.1. Classification (NCBI taxonomy): domain Eukaryota; kingdom Metazoa; phylum Arthropoda; class Arachnida; order Araneae; family Araneidae; genus Caerostris; species Caerostris darwini. Next base: position 33,828 of record BPLQ01014131.1, read on the forward strand.
CGTACGACTTATCTCAAAATGCTCGGCATTAAAAAATAACAACAGGTCCAAGAATAAGAAACAATAAAAGGAAGAATTAAGGTTATTTTATCTTTCTTCCATTCTTCGTAAAAAAAATATTATTTAAGCATTAAATTTATAGGATTTATGTTGGATGAATAAAGAAGTGGTTTTTATAAAATTTAAGCTCTATTTTTTTTCTTTCGCATTGAAATAAAGTTAATCATCTTCTATGCTTTAATCGGATTAAGAAATTCTTGCCATTAAGGCTATCTTTTATATCTTCAAAGGAAATGTTTTTACAAGAATTTCATATCTGCATGACTTAAAGTGGTATTCTATTAGTAAGTACTTCACAATTTTCTTCAAAATTTTTTTATTTTTTAAAAAAAATTACGAATATTAAACGCTGAGAATTAACAGAAATTTCGTCACAGATAATGACTTTTTATTTTATTGATTCTTATAAAAAACCTATTCAATCTTATGATGTAATAAGATCTTACATCATAAGATTGAAAAGGTTTATAATAGTAGACATTATAAGCCTGTAAACCAATATTTATAATTCTCAAAAAATAATAGATTTATTTCCATCTTTAGAAAATAATATTGTTTAAGGGATCATCGTTTTATAATACTTAAAATTCTTTATTTAAAATAAACTATAGAATTACTAGTAAATGAATTCTTTATGAAATAAATATTACTGATAGGCAATTTCTTCTTCCTTGGCGCAACAGCCCCATGGTTGGCCAAGACCTTCTTTTACTGACAGATTTCGAGACAGCAGATGTTTCTTTTTTTCAATTCCTTCTATTAGCTCACACTCTCCCTATATATATCTTGTTCAAATTTTCAATCGTTAATAAAATAATTTTTATTCATCCACTCAAGTTCAAATACATTTTTTTTTTGAACTTGTAGTGGATGATACTTGATGTTAATACAGTTTTTTCAAATATTAATTCAGTAATTAAATTAAGTTAATTAATTTTAGTTTTTTTTTAGATTTAAGTTGCATATATCTACCAATAGACGACGCCAGATAAACTTAAAAAAATGAATGAAAATTATTTATAATGGACTTTCTGCAATGTGGTGAAAAAAAGTTGGAATTGACTTTTAAATTTTTTTTTATATTACTTGTTATGGGGTAAGGCTATCAGCGCTACAGTCATATTAGATAGGGACCTGCAGTTTAAAGTGGAATTCGAACAACTACGGGACTCTATCCCTGTGGCACCAAGAGCCAGAGCGCTAATCACTCAGCCAACAGGCCCCGATAAGTACCTTACTACATTGAACTGCCAAATTATTATCATTTGCTTACATTATTATAGAAAACCACAAAATTTTTTTCTTATTTTATAAGATGTTAACTATGTATTAAACATAATCCTTTAGTTCTAAAAATGATTGAAATCTTTTTTGAAAATGGGCAATCTTTAGTAACTTTTCTTGGCAAAATAAAATTTATTTAGATCTTAGTTAATTTTTAAATATAATCAAAAATGTATAGTTGTATTGATTAATATTCATAGAAGTATTATAATTAATCTTTTTTTAACTTAACACTAAAATACTTCTACAAAATTCTTTTTATTCTATGGAAATTATATACTTAGTATACTTAGAGAAGCATACTCAAACAATAACAATATATTGTTATTGTTAGTATATGTTTCATTAAGTTAGCTGAAAATCTAAAGCATTATTTTCTACTAAATGTTAAGTGCTGAAATTAACAACTCCAATTCTTTTCATAGAAATAACGTGCAGATGTACATAAAAATTTAGTAACTCATTATTATTTTGGAAAACTTATAAGAAGGACAAAGAAAAGTGCTTATTATTAAACAATATAATTAAACAAGTAATTTTTTTTACTTTGAATTTTGTTTAGAAAATTTTAAATAACTTTATAATGTTAATAACTTTTTTAAAATTGGAATTTTTATAACTGGGCTTAGTATTATTTTTTCAATCGCATGGACTACGTTGTATGTAAAAAAAAAAAAAAATTGGGCTATTATTTTTTACTTGAGATTTTCCACGTTTTATTGATAATCAATTTGTAAAATATTTTTTATACTTTAAAATATTTAAATTTAATCTTTTAAAAATATTAAAAAACGATTTAAAACGTTAATTGAAATGACTGAAATTTTAATTTTATATTTCTTCTACTTTTATTATGGTAACTGAAAACGTCAAAAGTATTTAGACATTTAAATATAATATAACTGAATATTTTACACAAAAATATAAACATAGATATTATTAGTAAAGATCAGTTTATTACAAAATATATAAAATAAGAACTTCTTTTTCTGATTATATTAACTTATATTTTGGAGACATGTAAATTTCATTTCAATTTCATTTATTTCCAGATAATAGCAGAAAGATTATTTTTAAAACTAAAAACAACTTGTAATATTTTGTATTAAAACATGTAATATTTTCTATTAAAACATGCAAATTATAACTGAATTTGATAAACTCCTTAATATCTTCAAAAAAAAAAAAAAAAAAATTAAATACATATATACTTTTTCTTGATATAGATGAATCGTATTTGAAGTACAATTTTTTTTGAACGTGCATCAATTAAAACCAATTAAACGAGATGGCTAAACTAGTTTGTCAGAAAATAAATGATGTTTTCAAATGATATAAGTTTCCAAATTTGAATTCCGAACGTGTAGGTAAACTAAACTGTAATAAAACAAAAATTATTTTGGAACTCTTTCAAAGTTATTTAAACAGTTGGAAAGTTATTCTGTATACGTTTTTGAGTCGAATCATTAATTCATCTCATTACTTAAAACGTTTTTTGTTTAATGTGGTTGCAGACCGTTTAACTATTTTTTTTTTTTCATTATGAGCAACTTTTTCTATATTCGGATTGTACAAATATGTAAATCAAATATTTATTAAGATTAGCAACAGCCCCAATTGACATGTTTTTCTATAGGATAAAACAGTGAAGAATATATTCATCAAAACTGAAGAATCACTTAAATAGGACAAACTACTTCTATTAAGAATAAAATATATTAACAAGAATTATTTTTCCCCTAAAAAGTATAGGTAAACTAAACAATAATAAAATATTTTGGAACTCTTACAAGAAGTTATTCTGTATACGTTTTTGAGTCGAATAATTAATTCATGGCATTACTTAAAAGTTTTTTTTTTTTTTTTTTTTTTTTTTTTAATGTGGTTACAGACCACTTAACTTTTTGTTTCCTAATATGTAACTTTTTTCACATTTGAAACGTACAAGTATGTAAGACAAACCTTTATTAAAATTAGCAACAATCATAGTTGAAATGTTTTCCTATATAATACATTGAATGATAATATATTCAAGAAACTGAAGAATCACTTAAATATGACAAACTATTTTTTATTAAGAATAAAATAGATTAACAAGAATTATTTTTTCCAAAAAAGTATAGGTAAACTAAACAATAACAAAATATTTTGGAACTTTCCCAAGGTACACTGCGTTTACATCTGAATTGCGTCAATAATTCTTTGCCATTTTTTTTTTTTGCAAAGTTAAAAAAAGAGATTTTAAAGCTCCAGTCATAAAGGTATAGACATTTAAGTTGCTGACAGTTAAATTTTTTTTATTTTTCTTGCCATGCAACTTCCATCCTATTTTGTACTTAACAAATAGCTAGAGGCAAAATACCTAGTAAATTTAGCAACAGATACATTTGAAGACCGATAACTTTTATGTAGTACTTCACACACACGCGCAAAAAAAAGAAGGCAAAGAAAAAAAAAAGAGAGATTTTTCTCGCTGTAGAAATCACTTAAAACGCCAGCACTGGGAGATTCAGACTGCGGCCATATGGCGATAGAGGGCGCGTCGAGTTATGAGTGAATGGAAAAGTTTCATGGACCTTGAGGGAGGCAGTAATTTAGAAGCTGGAACATAAATCACAAGCACGCTATTGAATGAAGCAAAAGACATTTTTGTTCGGTGGACTGCCATCATCACTCATACCGCTTTTCAAAGAAAAGATGTCCCTCCCTCGGTTTGGTACGCCTAATTTTCCCGTCTGCCTTTTCTTTGTCGCTGTTCTGGTGACTGCAAACCAACCGTTCCGCACATTGTTTTATTTTGAAAAGGCCTCGCCTGGAATTTGATACAATGGGACGTGGACACGAAACCCACGATAAATAAACATTTATTCATTCATACACTCTTTCTTTCGAAATCGGTCAGAAGGCGATCCATCATCCATCTTTTACCGATTCAGTGTGGAAAATTGGGGCAGTAGAAGAAGTGGAGTGTGTGTACTAAATTCATTGAGTAGATTCACTTGGGGTGAGTTGATAAGATAACAGGTAATCAAAGGCAATGATTCGGCAATTTTTTTTTTTTTTTTTTTTTTGGAAGAGAAACTTATCACCTCGAAAAGGAAGTGATAAATATTGAAATATACAGTTATGGACTGTTCATACTTATAGATTATTTATCACAATGGAAAGGTATAACACAGAAACAATACAAAAAAAAAATTAATATGTTCAAATATTTGAAATTGAAAACATATTTTAGGTATAAGCAAAAATAATTTTAATAAATAAAAAACTGACAACAACTAATTAATTTTAATTCAATATATATAAATATGTTATTTTCTTTGGGCTTTACTACTGTGTACAAAGAAAGACCAATTTTCAATTTAAAATTCCCGGGATTAAGGAATTTCAATTTTTTTCTTTTTAGATTGCTATCACTGCCCTTGACATCTGTATGAAATTTGACGTCAAAATATTCATTAGTGTTTGAGTTTGAAAAACTCAGACACTTTGTGTCTGGTTTTTGAGACGTTTTGTGAGACGCTAAAACTGATTCCGGCGATTTTTGAAATGTCTGAATTAATTGAGCAAGAATTTGCGTTAAATGATGTTTGTGGAAACGTATAGAATGTTGCAGAAGGCAATCGGTGAGCATTCCTATATCGGAAAGAAATATTTACAAGTGGTGAAAACAGTTCAAAGAAGACAGAGTACGCGTTGAAGACGAAGACCAACCTCAAAGGACGAAGCTCACGTGCAAAAAATTAAATATTTGCAAACCGTCGATTTACAATTAGAGAACTTGCTGATGATGCTGGAATTTCAATTATAAACTTCTGTAAATCTGCACAATTATATTTCTTATCGGATTGTTTTTGTTGAAGCAACGGATACATCAATTTTCCATAACCACAGCCAATTCATCAAAGGAAAACTTTAAAATATATTAAGACACCTAATTAAAGACACCATTTTAAGAAACAAAAAAAATTAATATGCGCACTGATCTTAGAATTACCAACAATAATTGTAAAATATTCGTTGTTTACCATGGACAATGCTTGCATATACACTTATCAAACAGTATTCTAAACTATCCAATTATCAAATTGGGTAAATCTGTTCAATTATATTTCCCTACAGTATGTTTTTGTTGAAGCAACGGTAATCTCTTATCGTGTGCATTCCCTGACACCATGGACTTCATGCTAGGATAACATCATGTTCACACTAAATAATTCTTTTCCTAATAAAATAACAAACTAAATTGATTTATAAGGAAATAAAAAATGATTGTAAGGAAGTATTCATAATTATATCTTGCAGAAACTGAGAAAAAAAAAAAAATTAGAATTTCTATACTTTTTTAAAAATATTAATCTAATTAATATTTGATTTTTTTTCCTTTAATAAGGTGCATATTTGCAACGAAAAAATTCGTAACAGAAAGCAATAATACAAATAAACAAGTTTATATCTGTTATCTTTAGATGATTTTATATTATCAGTAATCATATAAAATTTCATTGTTAATATATAATGTAACAGGCAAAATTAGAAAAAGTATTAGACCATCTACTTAAATTTTTAATAAATTATAAATAGGGATTCTCAATACTTGTGTTAAAAGTCTTAATATTAAAAAGAATAAGTAGATTAGCCATAATATAAGAATTTCAAATCCAATAGTAACTTGCCGTTTTTCATCTGCTTTTTAATATAACGAGAATGACTATTCTTCAAAAAAAAAAAAAAAATTGCAATTCTCCTACAAACGTTTACAAAAAGCAGTAGTAAAACTATCTTACTCATAAGCAATGTAGCAGTTTTTCTTTCGATAAAATATTTTAGAAGCAGCTGTTCTCAATAGCGAAAGTAATAATTTATGTTGTTTTATATTCTATTTTTAAGAGAAATACAGTAAAAAAATAAATAAAATACATTTTTACATCGTTCTCTCTCTCTTTTTGAATAGCAGCCCAATGTAACATTGTTTAGAGCCATTGTAAAGAAGGAGAAAGAGAAAGAGAGAGAGAAATAAAGAAATAACTTTTGCCTGAATTTTTTTCCTTAGCTCACAGATTCTTTTATTCAGTATTTTTGGAGTCTTTATAAATATAGATCATGTAATTTTGCTTACTCATTAAGCATGTTAGAAATTGTGATAAATTGATAATTAAATTGAAGACCAATTTTATTCCTTTATTATACCCAATTGTAAACAGAAGTTTCAAAAAAATTGTGAACTTTTTTTTTTTTAAAACCTACTTTCAGTTTGTGCAATTTTTCGATATGCTGTCTTGTCATCCAATACCAGTGAAAAACACCATCGGGAAATTTGTTCTTAGTGTTAATATTTTTTAATTCAAACAATCTAGTAATGTGTAAGGGCAGTTAAGTGCTTTTTTTGTTTTATAAAGTGCGTATCACTGGCTTTTGTTTCCACTCATACAATAAGTTTACGATGAGGATTATTTTATTTGTGTGTGAGGAAAGCTTTGTAACCCTTTTTTCTTATTGGTTTCCGCAAAATGAGTGTAGAAGACTTCATTTAACTGAGATCCAGAGGGTAAATGTTGGATGTGCGTCTAGGGATAAACTTATTATTTGAGTAGAAACGACGGTTTGCTTCTTGTGTAATGAAACAAGCCGTTTTGATAAGGCCTTGATAGAAGTCACTGCATAATCATTTTCAAGTTCTTGGTTTATCAAAATGTAGCAATTGGCCATACAACTTTCCTAAACACGGAATTAGTTTTTGCCAATTTATTACATTTATCCATTATTTTATACGTTTATTTGACATTTTTTTAATATTTTCTTTCCATTATAACAAATATTTATGTAGAAATATGTTAGATATGCAAATTTATCTACATACTGATATAACGATCGATCGCAGGAAAAAATGAAACAGAAATAACTAGGAAATATCCTACCCCGCACTGAGCAGCAAAGATTATTAATTTGTATTTTATAATGAAATATTGGTAATCAATTATCGTCATAAAAGAAGAATGTTAAAAAAAAAGAAAATAGTTATAAAATAAAATTTTTCGCGTCTGAGTTGCAGCAATCTAGGATAATGATTGCGATTTTCTACAAACAAACAAAAAGATACGTCAAAAAATATTTATAAATGTTTGAATCTCCATCAAAATAATAAAATAGCAATTAATTTAACAATTTTTATAAAGATAATTGATTTAAATATCAATATTTATATATGAAAAGAATATATTTAATATGCAGTTATGGTTTAGCATTACACAGCTTCAGAGAAATTATGTATTTTTACTTTTTTAACGAAATTAAAAAAAAATATATAAAAATTATAATGAAAAATTGTAATGAAAATCAACTCACATAATAGCTTTAAACTCATTATTTCACCTTTCGAAAAAATCGAAAGCCTATCGTGTTACTTTAAAGATAGTTTTTATCCTTCAGTTACCATTTTTTCATCCTTCCCATTAACGTTAAATCCTTTGTAAACTGACGTTTTACTAACATGAGTGAGATTAGCAGAACTAAGGATTATAAGTTCGCCAGATGACGCCTGGTTCGAAATATTAAATAGCTAAAAAAATAAGTTTTTGGTTTAATTAAAAAAAAAAAAAAATGTTTCACGATTTTTTACTACGCATTTGATAGAAATTATTATTATTATAGCAACATTTTAGACCAAGTCCCTAAACCCTTGCTGTCCAATGGAAGGTAGGAGGGGGGAAGCTTCTGTTTTGATGGGGAGCCTGTAACTAGAAGTCTGGCTTGGTTGCGTTTGGTTGAAGAAGAAGGACAGTGCTTTCCGGGAGGACTTTTAGAAGGAACTGTACCGCATTTGCTTATCGTATGGGAGAAAAAAACGGAAAAACTCCCATCAAAACCACTCCACTCGACTAACGTGTTTCTTACAATACTTTAAGTGTGTGTATATTTAAAAATTTTGCTTTTTAAAATAATCTACGTGTTTGTATAAATTATGTTTTAATATTTAAGATAATTCGATTTATAAAATAATTTACGATTGTGTATTTATTTAAGATGCTTTATAAAACAACTTCTACTTACGCATATATTTAAGGAAATTTTACTTTATAATGTAACTTACATGCATATATCTAGGGTAAACTAATTTTTTATTCTATTTCATACATATTTTAATTTGAACATTCCTAAATTGTATGTGAATACCAATTATATAGTTATGTACTTTGCTTATTATTTCTTATGTAATATCTTCCAGCTTCTTACATTTCCATTGTTCATAACTGTGTAGCATCTGCCTTCTACTGACAAATTATTTATTAGCTATTACCATTTTTCTAATTTGTTTAATAATTGCTTTGATGAATATTCATTCAGCTCTCTGATTTGTATATTTTCCAATGTAGTGTGTATTGCATTACATTATTTACAAATTTTCTAATAATTTACTTAAAGTATTTATATATTTTATATATTCTCGCATTTCATATTCTCACCCACTTTTTAATTTTACATTTTTTGATATTCTATTCTGTTTTTGTAAAAATTTTCTCATTGTTCAGCTTCTGGACCTCCGGAAGTAAATTCTACGAAATTTTCTCGCCACCATTCAATTTCACACACATCATTCCCAAACTGTAAAAGGCCAACTCACAGTGATATGGTGTGGCGTTGTAGTAGTAGCAGTAGTCAGACTCGCAAGGCAAGGTTGCTGTGCATCACAACCGCCATCGAGACTCCTAATTTTTTGAAACAGTATCTGCAACAAAGCCACGAGGTGAATTGAACCTCAGCCCTAATATTCACCAGCAGCACACCTTGTAACAGAGACACGAGTAGGGCGGCCGAGAGGCCTTATAATTATAAAGGACTTCTAACCAGAAAGCTACAAGCTATTAATAAGAATATATCTGTTAATTTGAATCTTGAAATTTAAACTAGCTTTACCATAGTGAGAAATTACACATAAAAATAACACGCCTTAATTTTACACAAACTGATCAACAAAAAGACAATATTTTAAATGAACCCAGAAAAAAAATGAACCTTTTAATCTTGTTTCAATAATTTATTGTCATTATATTATGCAGATTATAAAGGTAAAGGAATATAATAATATATCGGACTCTCTTATCACCAAGCAATGTAATATAACATTAAACTGCTTATGTCATTTACTGATATTTTTCGTTTTAAATTCAGCGTAACATTCATACTTTCTTAACATTATGTTTATTAAATGGTTTGTATTTTATTAAAAGACAGTTTAGAAAAAATTAGACTTCTAAGTATTATAGCTTTTAATTTATGGTGTAATAATATATATATATATGGTGTATAGATAGACCTTGTTAAATGTAAAATAGAAATGTGAAATAGAGTTTCATCTAATTTAAAAACTGAAATTCCCACTGAACAATATATGCAAGAAAATTGCACCGTCGATCAATAGGAAAATTAATCACCCTCCTCCAAAAATAGGAGGAAGCTTTCTTCTGTTCCCATAGAATGAATCAGGAGAACTGCAGTTCTAATTTTCCGACTTTCTGCTCCTTTTTCATTTTCTCCAGTTTCCAGGTACCGGGAAATGTCGTAATTAACAAGTTAGAAAGAAAATTGCGGCTGGAAATAGTCGGATTTCGTGAAGAGTCCCCAAGTTACTGTAGGACGAACTATAGCTCCGGTAATCAGGTTAGACGTGGCCGTTAATTATTTTCAAGGAAAAACAAAGTAGAGAAATGAGTTTGTGTGGGTTTTCTGCATGTGAAAGTATTTTCATCAAAGCGTAAGGTATGAAAGGTGTTTTGTTGTTTGTCACTAGTTCATCTCATGAATCTTTTTTAATTGAAGTTCGATAAAAAAAAGAAAGGCGTATAAGAAACAATATTTCTGTTCCAAAAAGTTTCTGTCTTTAGCTAGTAATTTTCTTTCATGAGGAACTAAAAAATATATTTTTTTGTTAATTAACCGAAACTTGTATAAAAAGAAATTAAGGATCCAGATTGATTTCAAATTTTTCTAATTTTCTTTGAAAGTTTGAGCAGAAACTTTAAAATATTTTTTCCACTTTTACATTAAAATTCAAATTAAGGTGAGAATAAGTTTTTGAAAAAAATATAAAGTTAAGAAAGTGTTTTAAAAATTTACTTTTAAAAATATTTTACTAAAAGATACAATAATAGTGTACTAAACGATGTTTAACTATCTTTTACAAGTGAAACAACATAGCAAGTAGTACAATTTATATGTAATGAAGTACCATTTCATATAAATATAACTACCTGTTATATTGCCTTACTTTAAAATAATTGCAAGTAATACTATAAGTAAATTCTATACTACAAGTAATTATAAGTAACTGCAAGGGCCTGATGGCCGAGTGACTGGCGCTAGGTGCCATACATCAATGCCATCGCATCAAGGTGGTGCCATGGATGTTTTCTGATGGTTTTGAATCCACTTTAAGCCATCGGTCTCGGTCTCATATGACTGTAGAGTGTCACAGACTCCAGTCAAACTTCTCCCCCATAACATTCCCAAACTGTATATGGGGCAACTCAGTTCTAGTATTGTGGTGTGGTATAGTAGTAGCTGTAGCAGTAGTAATAGTAGTCCGACTAACGAGACAAGATGCTGAACATCACAAACGCCCTCAAATCTCCTCATTTTTGAAACAGTATCTACAACAAAACCGCCAGGGAATTGAACCTCAGTTGTAATGTTCACCAGCAGCACACCTTGCCATTGAGACACGAGTAGGGTAGATATAAATTATAAATCCAAAGAAAAATTTAGACTTCTAAATATTACAGCTTTTAATTTATGGTATGATATATAGATATATATATATATATAGATAGATAGACTCTATTTCACATTTTATCTAATTTAAAAACTGAAATTCTCAATGAACAGTGTATGCAAGAAAATTGCACTGTTCGATCAATAGGAAAATTAATCACCCTTCTCCAAAAATAGGAGGAAGCTTTCTTCTGTTCCCACAGAATGAATCAGGAGAACTGCAGTTCTAATTTTCCAACTTTCTGCTCCTTTTTCATTTTCTCCAGTTTTCAGGAACCGGAAAATGTCGTAATTAACAAGTTAGAAAGAAAATTGCGGCTGGAAATAGTCGGATTTCGTGAAGAGTCCCGAAGTTACTGTAGGACGAACTATAGTAGCTCTGGTAATCAGGTTAGACGTGGCCGTTAATTATTTTCAAGGAAAAACTAAGTGGAGAAATGAGTTTGTGTGAGTTTCTGCATGTGAAAGTATTTTCATCAAAGCGTGAGGTATGAAAGGTGTTTTGTTGTTTGTCGCTAGTTCATCTCATGAATCTTTTTTAATTGAAGTTTGATAAAAAAAAAAGGAGTGCAAGAAACAGTATTTCTGTTCCAGAAGTTTTGAGTCTTCAGCCTAGTAATTTTCTTTCATGAAGGACTAAAAAAAATATTTTTGTGCTAATTAATCGAAACTTGTTTTTTTTTAAAAAGTAAGAATCTAGATTGATTTCCTAATTTTTCTAGTTTTCTTTGAAAGTTTGCGCAGAACTATTAAAATAGTTCTGAACTTTTACGTTGAAAGGCAAATTTAGGTGAGAATATGATTTTAAAAACAATATAAAGCTAAGAATTTTTTTTTTAAATTTGCTTTGAAAAATGTTTTACTAAAAGATACAACAGTAGTTTACTAAAGCTAGTTTAACTTTGTTTTACAAGTAAGACAACATAACAAATAGTAAAATTTATATGTAATGGAGAACCATTTCAAAATTTTATTATCTACCTTTTATTGTATATTGTCTTACTTAAACATACTAATAAGTGATTGCGAAAGCCTGATGGACAAGTGACTCGGTGCCACAGATTTCGGGATCGTGCCCCGTCGGTGCCATGAATGTTTGTAGTGGTTCTGAATTCCCTTTGAGTCTTAGGTCCCAGTGTAATATGACTATAGAACGTTGGGCATAGGGCTGACAACCGTATCCGGTAAAATGTTAGCGTTCACGGAGCCAAGTTAAACTTCTACCATCGGGTGCTCCATCACAACAGAATCTGTCCTCCTTCCATGAGACCACATGGTTTGTTGGACTTGATCTAAATGTTGCTGTCTACCGAACGGGATAAGAAACAACTTAAGTGATTGCATTATCAAAATTACTGATTATTTACATGATTAAATGTTTATACTATAATTAAGTATGGTCAATGAGTAATCTTATTTAAAAATAGTATGTGCAAGTTTAGTGACATAATAATTTTAGTTTTTCATCAATATCTTCTTTTCTCGTATGTAATAATTCCCTCAATGGATACAATATTTTTACAAATTGCTTAGCTCTACCTAAATTTTTAATTAATATTTAAGCAGAAAAGTTTTAATTATCTCATATTTACTTTTATATGTTTTTCTTTTTTTTATTTGCTACTGTAATGTATATTTAATTTTCTATACCAGTGTATTTTTTATTCCCCTAACAGTATCCTTTTATATATATATATACATAGCATGACACAGAAAATATAACACCATGAAGATTCAGCCATATAAATACCTAAATTTCATTAAATACCACCTGGTTTGTCTTACCATCGTATCTGAACTGGAATGCATGCATATATGTCCAATGCGCATAGCATTTGGACCAAATGGATCGATGTATTAAATATCAATCGTCACGAAACACCAGATTCCCCTCCACGTAAAACAGAAAGTCAGGATCGTGGCATCCGAAGGTAAGCGATGACAGCCCCACAATTAACTACACTTGACTCACTACAGTTAAACATCATACCGCTCGACATTGTGGCATATTGATTCGGTGTGCCACCAGACACGGTAGCAGGTCATCCCTGGTACTAATCGGAGGCATATTGACTGCACCGATAATATATTGATGAAATGCTGATGTTGTGCTACCTTACATTTAGCGGTTGCAAAATGATATTTTCCAGTAAGATAACGCGAGACCCTACATGCCATTCATTAGCATTCAAGCCTTGCAGTATGACCAGTTTGTGCCTTGTCGTGTAATTAATATCTCTTGATAATTCACCGATCGAGCATATCTAGGACCTGATTGGTAGTTGTCCATCTATACTCTTCCCGAGCCTCTATTGGAGACGAACTGTGGATATGGTTAGGTTTATCGCTCTATGGCCATATTTTGGCTACTTTAGGTTAATTAGACCTGTACCAACAGTTTAACATGGATTCCGAACCACTAACAAGCCTCCATGCTACCGTCAGGATTCGACCTTGAAGTCTGTGGTACCAATAGCCAGAGCGCTAGCCAATTGGCCATAAGGCCGCCGAACTAAAAAAGATGTTTCACAGCAAATTGGGTTTTAATCTTCAGGACACCATGCTCAAGTTAATTAAATCTGTACCTTATAGAGTTGCCGCGAGAAGTGATCCTATTCCTTAGGGATCACCTTGTACATTTCATTACTATATAAAATTATTATTTTTTAAATAATATTACTTATTTACATATGCATTCTCTGTTTGTGCATCAATTTTCCTGATATTCTGCCCCCTTTTTGTAGTGTTGCATCTTCTATGTCTAATTACTTTTCTATAACCCTTTATAAGTAATTTATGTACAAATTCAATAGGTTTATGATTATTATTTTAATTATAATCCTATTATATGTTAATAAATATAGCACTGATTATGATATCCAATGTTTATTAGATAAATTTCCCAGTGAAGCTAAACTCAATAACAAACGCGCTTTTATTAAGTTACAACTGTTAAATTATTCTATCAAAAGCTATCTTACCCTGGACCATTACCGATACTTGGATCACAAATGGCAACTGGTAATGTTCTGTGAACGTCAAAACCTATCCATAATATGCAACAAGCTACCACCGGTTCGCTCGATTGAACGGCACAAATCAATCAAAACTGTCTCTTTCCTCCCCCATTTCAAACAACGGATCTCCACCCTCAAACCCCCAACACGTTCGATGCTGTTCGAAACTTTGTATAAATCACTGCTGGGGTCAAACATTCCACATCTCCAGTTTCACTCCATTTATTCCAAACCGTCCCAGAATAGCCGAGGTCTGTCTACTGCAGATTCTGCGTTACAGGGCAAGCCTCCACTTGAAGATTCCTTCAGTTGGAATTTGGATCGAGCGAGAAGGGGGGCCACTTAAAACAACTTATGAGTTTTCAGTGAAATAAAATGACTAGATTTCATTTTTGGGCGTGATAAGAGAGCTATCGATGAAAGCTGCAAGGGGTCTATGGACGTGGCCAGCATGCCGATGTAAACATCAATAAATTGAGGGTAATATAAATATGGGGAGTCATATACGAGGATCATTTTCTAGGCAGTGTTCTTTTGAGGACAAATAAAGTGCGGCGTGTGAATTATTGCAAGAAAGGGAAGTGCTAAACAAGTGCATTGATCATTTCAAGATGCATCAATGATTTGGAAGGAGGATGTTATATTTTATTATTGTTCGCCAACAATAAAATGCATGGAGGTTCTTATTATACGCATTTTTCTACAAGGAAATGTAATTTTTGTTCTGAACGATGGGGCTAATATTTCGTGAATTTATTTTAAGTAAAGTAAAGGCCGTGTGATGTATTGCTGCTTAATGAAGATCACTTTTGTAAAAGTATAACATGTACTGCTAAGAAATTAAAATAATGGTAATTTTTTATTTAGAATGCAGAGTATTTTGAAAAAGATGGATGATTTTTAAAAAAGTAAAACAAAGGATTAAAAAAAATCAATAAATTCATTTCATAGAATATAAATTTATTGTATTAATTTATTTAAAAATTAATTGGAAATATATAACTTATAAACATTATAAATATATATATTTTTATTTTAATACTAATTAATTAAAAAATTTTTCACTGTGACGTGAATTTTACAATTATAAATTTTTTTAGCTTTAATTGTTTTTATATTATTCAGGTTATTTTTCAGCAAAAATTGTATGGGATAAACAAAAATCAGTGGAAACGATTTATTCTTATTAAAGAAATATTACAATTTGTATAAATAATATTTAATTGAAATTATATAAACGCAAGGTGTATGATTATTATTTTAATTATAATTATAATATATGCCAATAGGTATAGCACTGATTATGATACCCAATGTCTTCGCAATAAATTTCCCAGCAATGCTAAGCTCACTAACAAACGCGCTGTTATTAAGTTACAACTTGTTAAATTATTCAATCGACGCTATCTTACCCTGGACCATTACCGATACTTGGATCTCGAATGGCAACTGGTAATGTTCTGTGAACGTCAAAACCTATCCATAATATGCAACAAGCTACCACCGGTTCGCTCGATTGAACGGCACAAATCAATCAAAACTGTCTCTTTCCTCCCCCATTTCAAACAACGGATCTCCACCCTCAAACCCCCAACACGTTCGATGCTGTTCGAAACTTTGTATAAATCACTGCTGGGGTCAAACATTCCACATCTCCAGTTTCACTCCATTTATTCCAAACCGTCCCAGAATAGCCGAGGTCTGTCTACTGCAGATTCTGCGTTACAGGGCAAGCCTCCACTTGAAGATTCCTTCAGTTGGAATTTGGATCGAGCGAGAAGGGGGGCCACTTAAAACAACTTATGAGTTTTCAGTGAAATAAAATGACTAGATTTCATTTTTGGGCGTGATAAGAGAGCTATCGATGAAAGCTGCAAGGGGTCTATGGACGTGGCCAGCATGCCGATGTAAACATCAATAAATTGAGGGTAATATAAATATGGGGAGTCATATACGAGGATCATTTTCTAGGCAGTGTTCTTTTGAGGACAAATAAAGTGCGGCGTGTGAATTATTGCAAGAAAGGGAAGTGCTAAACAAGTGCATTGATCATTTCAAGATGCATCAATGATTTGGAAGGAGGATGTTATATTTTATTATTGTTCGCCAACAATAAAATGCATGGAGGTTCTTATTATACGCATTTTTCTACAAGGAAATGTAATTTTTGTTCTGAACGATGGGGCAAATATTTCGTGAATTTATTTTAAGTAAAGTAAAGGCCGTGTGATGTATTGCTGCTTAATGAAGATCACTTTTGTAAAAGTATAACATGTACTGCTAAAAAATTAAAATAATGGTAATTATTTATTTAGTATGCAGAGTATTTTGAAGAAGATGGATGATTTTTAAAAAAGTGCAACAAAGAGTTTAAAATAATTCATTCAATAAATTCATGTTATAGGATTTAAAAATTAATTAAGAATATATAACTTATAAACATTATGATTTATATATATATTTTTATTTTAATACTAATTAATTAAAAAATTTTTCACTGTGACGTGAATTTTACAATTATAAATTTTTTTAGCTTTAATTGTTTTTATATTATTCAGGTTATTTTTCAGCAAAAATTGTATGGGATAAACAAAAAATCAGTGGAAACGATTTATTCTTATTAAAGAAATATTACAATTTGTATAAATAATATTTAATTGAAATTATATAGAGGATTGATTTAAAAATGATGAATCGCTATTTTAAAACTTGTATTACCTATCAATACGTAATAATTATTACCTATTAATAATTAATTATTAATTAATAACATAAACATGATAATAATTATTACCTAATGATATGCTGTATTGTATTCCATCTTTATGCTCCAATTTCATGCATCTGTGATGTATGGGAGCCAATTATGTAAAATCAAGTGCTTTTGCAATAAAAAATATATAAAATAAATTTATTCCATTACAAAGAAATTTCAAAATTATTTTCCTATTCAAATTCAATGAATTTAATATTATTATTTTAATTACAATCCTACTATAAGCCAATAGCTAATAGCACTGATTAGGATATCCCGTGTTTTCGCGATAAATTTCCCACTGAAACTAAACTCAATAACAAACGCGCTGTTATTAAGTTAAAACGGTTAAATTATTCAATCGACGCTATCTTACCCTGGACCATTACCGATACTTGGATCACAAATGGCAACTGGTAATGTTCTGTGAACGACAAAACCTATCCATAATATGCAACAAGCGACCATCGGTTCGCTCGATTGAACGGCACAAATAAATCAAAACTGTCTGTTCCCTCCCCCTTTCCGAACACCGGATCTCCACCACCCCCAAACCCCCAACACTTTCGATGCTGTTCGAAAGTTTGTATAAATCACTGCTGTGGTCAAACATTCCACATCTCCAGTTTCACTTCATTTATTCCAAACCGTTCCAGAATAGCCGAGGTCTGTCTGTCTACTGCAGAATCTGCGCTACAGGGCAAGCCTCCACTTGAAGATTCCTGCAGGCTGGAATTTGGATCGAGCGAGAGGGGGCCACTTAAAATAAATTATGACTTTTCAGGGAAATGAAATGAATGGATCTCATTTTTGGGTGTGATAAGAGAGCTATCGGTGAAAGCTGCATTGGACGTGGCCAGCATGCCGATGTAAACGTCGATAAATTGGGGGTGATATGAATATGGGGAGTGATATACGGGGATCATTTTCCGGGCAGTGTTTTTTTTTTTGAGGACAAATAAAGTGCGGCGTGTGAATTATTGCAAGAAATGGAAGTGGTATACAGGTGCATTGATCATTTCAAGTTGCATTAATGGTTAGGAAGGAGGATGGTATATTTTATTATTGTTCGCCAACAATAAAGTGCATGGGGCTTCTGATTAGAAGAATTTTTCTTCAAGGAAATGAAATTTATGTTTTGATGATGTGACTAATATTTCGTGAGTTTATTTTAAGTAAAGTAACGTATGCATGCGGGCGTGATGTATTCCTGCCCATTTCTGCTTAATGAAGATCATTTTTTAAAAGTACAGCATTACTGCTAAGAAATTAAAATAGGTAATTTTATATTTATGCAGAGTATTTTGAAAAAGATTGATGATTTTTAAAAATGCACAACAAATGGCTAAAAAATATTCATACAATACATTCGTGTGATTGGAAATAAATTTATTGTTTTAATATTTAAAAATAAGAATATATATAACTTATAACTATTATAACATATATTCAATCTTCAGGACATCATCCTCAAGTTAATTAAATCTGTTCCTCATAAGGTTGCCTCGAAAAGCAATCCTATTTCTTAGTGCATATTTCATTGCTGGATAAAATTATTTTCTTGTAAATAACACATCATTTATTTACATATGCATTCTCTGTTTGCGTATCAATTTTGCTCACATGCTATTATTAAGTTACAGCGATTAAATTATTCAATCGAAGTTTTATTATATTAATTAATAATATATTAATTTTATTGTTTCAGTTATAATATATAAAAGCATAAGAATTATTCAATTACAAAGAAATGTTAAAATTATGTTTCTATAATCACTTATAAGCATTTTTTATTTCACATCCAATGGGTAATTATTATTTTAATTATAATCCTACTATATATGTCAATAGGTAAAGCACTGATTATATCCAGTGTTTTCGCTATAAATTTCCCAGTGAAGCTAAACTCAATAACAAACTCGCTGTTATTAAGTTACAACGGTTAAATTATTCAATCGACGCTATCTTACCCTGGACCATTACCCATACTGGAATCACAAATGGCAACTGGTAATGTTCTGTGAACGACAAAACCTATCCATAATATGCAACAAGCGACCCATCGGATCGCTCGATTGAACGGCACAAATAAATCAAAACTGTCTGTTCCCTCCCCCTTTTCGAAAACCGCATCCAACCCCCACCCCCAACACTTTCGACGCTGTTCGAAAGTTTGTATAAATCACTGCTGTGGTCAAACATTCCACATCTCCAGTTTCACTCCATTTATTCCAAACCGTCCCAGAATAGCCGAGGTCGGTCTGTCTGTCTACTGCAGAATCTGCGCTACAGGCCAAGCCTCCACTTGAAGATTCCTGCAGGCTGGAATTTGGATCGAGCGAGAGGGGGCCACTTAAAATAAATTATGAGTTTTCAGTGAAATTGAAATGAATGGATCTCATTTTTGGGCGTGATAAGAGAGCTATCGGTGAAAACTGTATGGAGACCTTTGGACGTGGCCAGCATGCCGATGTAAACATCAATAAATTGGGGGTGATATGAATATGGGGAGTGATATACGGGGATCATTTTCTGGGCAGTGTTTTTTTTTGGGGGGACAAATAAAGTGCGGCGTGTGAATTATTGCAAGAAAGGGAGGTGGTAAACAAGTGCATTGATCATTTCAAGGTGCATCAATGATTTGGAAGATTGGATGGTATAATATATTATTGTTCGCCAACAATAAACTGCAAAGGGGTCCTGATTATACGCATTTTTCTTCCAGGAAATGAAATTTCTATTCTGATGATGTGGCTAATATTTCGTGAATTTGTTTTATGTAAAGTAAAGCCCGTGCCTGATGTATTGCTGAGCATTGCTGCTTAATGATGATAATTTTTTAAAAGTATAACATGTATTGCTAAGAAATTAAAATAGGTAATTTTTTATTAAAAAGTGTTTAGAAAAAGACGGATGATTTTTAAAAAAGTAAAACAAAGGGGTAAAAACAATTCGTGTGATTGGACATAAATGTATTGTTTTAATATTTAAAAATTAGAAAATATATAACTTATAAATATTATAACATATATTTAATTTTCAGGACATCATCCTCAAGTTAATTAAATCTGTTAATCATAAGGTTGCCTCGAGAAGTAATCCTATTTCTTAGTGCATATTTCATTGCTAGATGAAATTATTTTCTTGTAAATAACATCAATTATTTACATATGCATTCTCTGTTTGTGTATAAATTTTCCTCAATGATATTACTATTTTAAGTTACAACTGATAAAATTATTCAAAAAACTATTTTATATTAATTAACAAATATATTTTTTTATTGTTTAAAAGTTTTTTAAAGAAAATTTACATAAAAATCATATAAGCAAAATTATTCCATTAGAAAGAAATTTTAAAATTATTTTTCTATAATCACTTATAAGTATTTTTGTGTTCAAATTCAATAGGTATAATTATTATTTTAATTATAATCCTAATATATGTCAATAGGTATAGCACTGATTATGATATCCAATGTTTTGGCGATAAATTTCCCAGTAAAGCTAAACTCAATAACAAACGCGCTGTTATTAAGTTACAACGGTTAAATTATTCAATCGACGCTATCTTACCCTGGACCATTACCGATACTTGGATCACAAATGGCAACTGGTAATGTTCTGTGAACGACAAAACCTATCCATAACATGCAACAAGCGACCACCGGTTCGCTCGATTGAACGGAACAAATAAATCAAAACTGTCTGTTATCTCCCCCTTTTCGAACCCCGGATCTCCACCCCCAACACTTTCGATGCTGTTTGAAAGTTTGTATAAATCACTGCTGTGGTCAAGCATTCCACATCACCAGTTTCACTCCATTTATTCCAAACCGTCCCAGAATAGCCGAGGGCTGTCTGTCTGTCTGCTGCAGAATCTGCGCTACAGGGCAAGCCTCCACTTGAAGATTCCTGCAGGCTGGAATTTGGATCGAGCGAGAGGGGGCCACTTAAAATAAATTATGAGTTTTCAGTGAAATGAAATGAATGGATCTCATTTTTGGGCGTGATAGTTAGAGATGGGGGCTATCGGTGAAAAGCTGCATGGGGGTCAGTGTTTTTTTGGACAAATAAAGTGCGGCCATTGCAAGAAAGGGAGGTGGTAAACAAGCGCATTGAACATTTCAAGATGCATCAATGATTTGGAAGGAGGATGGGTGCGTTTTCAGTGAAATGAATATGGATCACATTTTGGGAGGATATATCGGGATCAGGGGGTTTTGGACAGCATGGGCAGTGATATAGGGGGATTTTTTGAGCAAGGACAAATAAAGTGCGGTGTGTGAATTATTGCAGGAAAGGGAGATGGTAAACAAGTGCATTGATCATTTCAAGATGCATCAATGATTTGGAAGGAGGATGGTATATTTTATTATTGTTTGCCAACAATAAAGTGCAAGGGGTTTTGATTATACGCATTTTTCTTTAAGGAAATGAAATTTTTGTTCTGTTGATGTAGGCTAATATTTCGTAAGTATATTTTAGGTAAAGTAAAGGCCGTGCGTGATGTATTGCTCCAATTGCTGGTTAATGAAGATAATTTTTTAAAAACATAACATGTACTGCTAAGAAATTAAAATAATGGTAATTTTTTATTTAGTATTCAGATTATTTTGAAAAAGATGGATGATTTTTAAAAAAGTAAAAAAAGGGTTAAAAAAATTTATACAATAGATTCGTGTGATTGGACATAAATTTATTGTTTTAATATTTAAAAATAAGAAAATATATAACTTATAAATATTATAACATATATTTAATCTCCAGGACATCATCCTCAAGTTGATTAAATCTCTTCGTCATAAGGTAGCCCGAGAAGTAATCTTATTCCTTATTGCATATTTCATTCCTAGATAAAATTATTTTCTTGTAAATGAAATCATTTATTTACATATGCATTCTCTGTTTGTGTATGAATTTTCCTCACATGCTATTATTAAGTTACAGCGACTAAATTATTCAATGGAAGCTTTATTATATTAATTAATAATATATTAATTTTATTGTTTCAATTAGTTTACAATACATAAAAGCATAAGAATTATTCCATTACAAAGAAATTTTAAAAGTATTTTTCTATAATCACTTATAAGTATTTTTTTGTTCAATTCCAATAGGTAATTATTATTTTAATTATAATCCTAATATATATGCCAATAGGTATAGCACTTATTATGATATCCAGTGCTTTCGCGATAAATTTCCAGGTGAAGCTAAACTCAATAACAAACGCGCTGTTATTAAGTTACAATGGTTAAATTATTCAATCGACGTTATCTTACCCTGAACCATTACCGATACTTGGATCACAAACGGCAACTGGTAATGCTCTGTGAACGACAAAACCTATCCAAAACATGCAGCAAGTGACCATCAGTCCGCTCGATTGAACGGCACAAATAAATCAAAAGTGTCTGTTCCCTCCCCCTTTTCGAACACTGGATGTACTCCCCCCCACCCAACACTTTCGATGCTCTTCGAAAGTTTGTATAAATCACTGCTGTGGTCAAACATTCCACATCTCCAGTTTCACTCCATTTATTCCAAACCGTCACAGAATAGCCGAGGTCGGTCTGTCTGTCTACTGCAGAATCTGCGCTACAGGGCAAGCCTCCACTTGAAGATTCCTGCAGGCTGGAATTTGGATTGAGCGAGAGGGGGCCACTTACAATAAATTATGAGTTTTCAGTGAAATTGAGCGAATGAATCTCATTTTTGGGCGTGATAAGAGTTCTATCGGTGAAAGCTGCATGGGGGCCATTGGACGTGGTAAGCATGCCAATGTAAACATCAATAAATGGGGGGGTGATATGAATATGGGGAGTGATATACGAGAATCATTTTCTGGGCATTTTTTGGGGGGGAAATAAAGTGCGGCATGTGAATTATTGCAAGAAAGGGAGGTGGTAAACAAGTGCCTTGATTATTTCAAGATGCATCAATGATTTGGAAGGAGGATGGTATATTTTATTATTGTTTGCCAACAATAAAGTGCATGGGGGTTCTGATGTGCATTTTTCTTCAACGGAATGAAATTTTTATTCTGATGATGTGGCTAATATTTCTTGAGTTTATTTTAAATAAAGTAAAGGCCGTGCGTGATGTATTGCTCCAATTACTGCTTTATGAAGATCATTTTTTAAAAGTATAACATGTACTGCTGCATATAAGGATTAAAAAAATTTAATAAATTCATGTCATAGAATATTAATTTATTTAAAAATTAATTAAGAATATATAACTTATAAATATTATAATTTATATATTTTTTATTTTAGTGATGTTTAGTTTAAAATTCCTTCACTGTCCAGTGAAATTGCTTAATGAATTTTTTTTTAGCTTTAATTATTTTTCTGTTTTTCAGTATTTCTCAGCAAAACATGTATGGTAAAATAAGAAATCAGTGGAAAAAATTTATTCTTACTAATGAAATATTATTACAATTTTTATAAATAATATTTAATTGAAACTATATAAAGGATTTATTTAAAAATGACGAATCACTATTTTAAAAAATGCATTACCTATCAATATTTAATAATAATTAATTATTATCTAATAATATAAACCGGATAATAATTATTACGTAATGATAACTAATTATTATCTAATAATATAAACCTGATAATAATTATTACCTAATGATAACTATTTATTGTCTAATAATATAAACCTGATAATAATTATTACCTAATGATGACTAATTATTTTCTAATAATATAAGCATGATAATAATTATTACCTAATCCTGACTAATTAATATCTAATAATATAAACTGATAATAATTATTACCTATAAAAAACTATTTCTTAAAAATAATTTGCTCTTACCAAATATAATTTTTTTGATTTTTTAAAACTCTTTTTTAAAGAAAATTTACATAAATTCATATCATATAAGCAAAATTTTGAAGCATGCATTATATCTTTAAAAAAATTTAAAAAAATAAACTCTTGGCTTTTTTAAGGTGTTAAAATTTTTAGTATTTTGGTGTTCAAATTCAATAGGTATATGATTATTATTTTAATTATAACCCTAATATATGCCAATAGGTATACCACTGATTATGATATCTAGTGTTTACGCGATAAATTTTCCAGTGAAGCTAAACTCAATAACAAACGCGCTGTTATTAAGTTACAGAGGCTAAATTATTCAATCGACGCTATCTTACCCTGCACCATTACCGATACTTGGATCACAAATGGCAACTGGTAATGTTCTGTGAACGACAAAACCTATCCATAATATGCAACAAGCTACCACCGGTTCCCTCGATTGAAGGGCACAAATAAATCAAAACTGTCTGTTTCCTCCCCCATTTCAAACAACGAATCTCCATCCCCAAACCCCCAACACTTTCGATGCTGTTCGAAAGTTTGTATAAATCACTGCTGTGGTCAAACGTTCCACATCTCCAGTTTCACTCCATTTATTCCAAACAGTCCCAGAATTGCCGAGGTCTGTCTGTCTGCTGCAGAATCAGCGCTACAGAGCAAGCCTCCACTTGAAGATTCCTGCAGGCTGGAATTTGGATCGAGCGAGAGGGGCCACTTAAAATAAATTATGAGTTTTCAGTGAAATGAAATGAATGGATCTCATTTTTGGGCGTGATAAGAGAGCTATCGGTGAATGCTGCATTGGACGTGGCCAGCATGTCGATGTAAACATCAATAAATTGGGGGTGATATGAATATCGGGAGTGATATACGGGGATCATTTTCAGGCCAGTGTTTTTTTTTTAAGGACAAATAAAGTGCGGCGTGTGAATTATTGCAAGGAAGGGAGGTGGTAAGCAAGTTCATTGATCATTTCAAGATGCATCAATGATTTGGAAGGAGGATGGTATGTTTTATTATTTTTCGCCAACAATAAAGTGCAAGGGGGTTCTGATTATACACATTTTTCTTCAAGTAAATGAAATGAGGCTAATATTTCGTGAATTTATTTTAAATAAATTAAATGCTGTGCTTGATATATTCTTGAACGTTGTTCCTTAATGAAGATCATTTTTTAAAAGTGTAACTTGTACTGTACTGCTAAGAAATTAAAATAGGTAGTTTTCCATTTATGAAGAGTATTTTGAAAAAGATGGATGGTTTTTTAAAACGTACAACTAAGGATTAAAAAAATTCAAGGAGTTTATGTCATAGTATATAAATTTATTGTATTAATTTATTTAAAAATTAATTAAGAATATAAAAATTATGAATATTATAATTTATATATATTTTTTATTTTAATGCTGACTAGTTTAAAATTTTTTCACTGTCACGTGAATTTGCAATATAAATTTTTTTAGCTTTAATTACTTTTATAATATTGAGTTTTTTTTCAGCAAAACATGTATGGGATAAACAAGAAATCAGTGGAAACGATTTATTCTTATTAAAGAAATAATAAATTTGTATAAATAATATTTAATTGAAATTATATAACGGATTTAAAGGATTATATAAAGTCTAGGCATATGATTATTATTTTAATTATAATCTTAATATACTATGTCAATAGCTATAGCACTGATTATGATATCCGTTGTTTTCGCGATAAATTTCCCAGTAAAGCTAAACTCAATAAAAAAATGCTGTTATTAAGTTACAACAGTTAAATTATTCAATCGACGCTATCTTACCCTGGATCATTGCCGATACTTGGATCACAAACGGCAACTGGTAATGTTCTGTGCACGACAAAACCTATCCATAACATGCAACAAGCAACCATCGGATCGCTCGATTGAGCGGCACAAATAAATCAAAACTGTCTGTTTCCTCCCCGTTTTCGAACACCGGATCTCCCCCACACCCAATCCCCAACACTTTCGATGCTGTGCGAAAGTTTGTA
The DNA here is from genome assembly GCA_021605075.1 of Caerostris darwini. NCBI lineage: Eukaryota > Metazoa > Arthropoda > Arachnida > Araneae > Araneidae > Caerostris > Caerostris darwini. Next base: position 59,565 of record BPLQ01014131.1, read on the forward strand.
TAAATCACTGCTGTGGTCAAACATTCCACATCTCCAGTTTCAGCTCATTTATTCCAAACCGTCCCAGAATAGCCGAGGCCGGTCGGTCTGTCTGCCTATTGCAGAATCTGTCTTACAGGGCAAGCTTCCACTTGAAGATTTCTGCAAGCTAGCATTTGGATCGAGCGAGAAGGGCCACTTAAAATAAATTATGAGTTTTCAGTGAAATGAAATGAATGGATCTCATTTTTGGGCGTGATAAGAGAGCTATCGATGAAAGCTGCATTGGACGTGGCCAGCATGTCGACGTAAACATCAATAAATTTTGGGTGATATGAATATGGGAAATGATATACGGTGATCATTTTCTGGGTAGTGTTTTTTTGAGGACACATAAAGTGAGGATGGTAAATTATTGCAAGAAAGGGAAGTGGTAAACAAGTGCATTGATCATTTCAAGATGCATCAATGATTTGGGAGGAGGATGGTATATATTTTATTATTGTTCGCCAACAATAAACTGCAAGGGGGTTCTAATTATACGCATTTTTCTTCAAGGAAATGAAATTTTCATTCTGATGATGTGGCTAATATTTCGTGAATTTATTTTAATTAAAGTTAATGTCGTGCGTGATGTATTGCTCCAGTTGCTGGTTAATGAAGATCATTTTTTTAAAAGTATATCAAGTGCTACTAAGAAATTAAAATAGATCGTTCTCTATTTATGAAGAATATTTTGAAAAAGATGGATGATTTTAAAAAAGTATAACAAAAGGTTAAAACATTTATACAATAAATTCATGTGATAGGGTATAAATTTGTGTTAATTAATTTAAAATATAATTAAGAATATATAACTTATAAATATAGTAATTTATATATTTTGTATTGTAATGCCGATTAGTTTAACCTTTTTTCTCCGTCATGTGAAATTGCGTAAAGAATGTTTTAGCTTTAATTATTTTTCTGTTATTCAGTCTTTTCCAACTAAACACGTATGGAATAAATAAGAAATCAGTGGACAAAATTTGTATAAATAATATTTTTTTGAAATTATATAACGGATTTAAAGGATTATACAAAGGCTAGGTATATGATTATTATTTTAATTATAATCCTAATATATATGTCAATAAGTATAGCACTGATTACGATATCCAGTGTTTTCGCGAAAAATTTCCCAGTGAAGCTAAACTCAATAACAAACGCGCTATTATTAAGTTACAAAGGTTGAATTATTCAATCGACGCTATCTTACCCTGAACCATTACCGATACTTGGATCACAAATTGCAACTGGTAATGTTCTGTGAACGACAAAACCTATCCATAATGGGCAACAGTCGACCATCGGTTCGCTCGATTGAACGGCACAAATAAATCAAAACTGTCTGTTCCCTCCCGCCTTTTCTAACACAGGATCTCCCCCCCCCCCACCCCCCAACACTTTCGATGCTGTTCGAAAGTTTGTATAAATCACTGCTGGGGTCAAACATTCCACATCTCCAGTTTCAGCTCATTTATTCCAAACTATCCCAGAATTTCCGAGGTCTGCCTGTCTGCTGCAAAATCTGCGCTACAGGGCAAGCCCCCACTTGAAGATTCCTGCAGGCTGGAATTTGGATCGAGCGAGAGGGCCACTTAAAATAAATTACGAGTTTTCAGTGAAATGAAATGAATGGATCTCATTGTTGGGCAAGATAAGAGACCTATCGGTGAAAGCTGCTTGGGGGCCTTTGGACGTGGCCAGCATGCCGATGTAAACATCAATAAATTGGGGGTGATATGAATATGGGGAGTGATACACGGGGACCATTTTTGGCACTGTTTTTTTTCTGTGGGGACAAATAAAGTGCGGCGTGTGAATTATTGCAAGAAAGGGAGGTGGTAAACATGTGCATTGATCCTTTCAAGATGCATGAATGATTTGAAACGAGGATGGTATATATTTTATTATTGTTTGCCAACAATAAAGTGCAAGGGGGTTTTGATTATACGCATTTTTCTTTAAGGAAATGAAATTTTTGTTCTGTTGATGTAGGCTAATATTTCGTGAGTATATTTTAGGTAAAGTAAAGGCCGTGCGCGATGTATTGCTCCAATTGCTGGTTAATGAAGATAATTTTTTAAAAACATAACATGTACTGTTAAGAAATTAAAATAATGGTAATTTCTTATTTAGTATGCAGATTATTTTGAAAAAGATGGATGATTTTTAAAAAAGTAAAAAAAGGGTTAAAAAAATTTATACAATAAATTCGTGTGATTGGACATAAATTTATTTTTTTAATATTTAAAAATAAGAAAATATATAACTTTTAAATATTATGACAGATATTTAATCTGCAGGACATCATCCTCAAGTTCAATAAATCTCATAAGTTGGCCGCGAGAAGTAATCTCTTTCTTAGTGCATATTTCATTTCTAGATAAAATTATTGTCTTGTAAATAACATCATTTGTTTACATATGCATTCTCTGTTTGTGTAATAATTTTCCACACATGCTATTATTAAGTTACAGCGACTAAATTATTCAATCGAAGCTTTATTATATTAATTAATAATATATTAATTTTATTGCTTCAGTTAGTTAATAATACATAATAGCATAAGAATTATTCCATTACAAAGAAATTCTTAATCAAAGAAGAATTCTGTAATCTTTTTTTTTCTATCTTTTTAATATATATTTTTCTATAATGTAAGTATTTTTGTGTTCAAATCCAAAATTTAATTATTATTTTAATTATAATCCTAATATATGTCAATAGATATAGCACAGATTATGATATCCAGTGTTTCCGCGATAAATTTCCCAGTGAAGCTAAACCAAATAACAAACTCGCTGTTATTAAGTTACAACGGTTAAATTATTCAATAGACGCTGTCTTATCCTGGACCATTACCGATACTTGCATCACAAATGGCAACTGGTAATGTTCTGTGGACGACAAAACCTATCCATAACATGCAACAAGCGACCATCGGTACGCTCGATGAACGGCACAAATAAATCAAAACTGTTTGTTCCCTTCCCCTTTTCGAAACACCCGATCTACACCCCCTGCCCCCAACACTTTCGATGCTGTTCGAAAGTTTGTATAAATCACTGTTGTGGTCAGACATTCCACATCTCCAGTTTCACTCCATTTATTCCAAACCGTCCCAGAATAGCCGAGGTCGATCTATCTGCTGCAGAATCAGCGCTATAGGGCAAGAATCCACTTGAAGATTCCTGCAGGCTGGAATTTGGATCGAGCGAGAGGGGGCCACTTAAAATAAATTATGAGTTTTCAGTGAAATGAAATGAATGGATCTCATTTTTGGGCGTGATAAGAGAGCTATCGGTGAAAGCTGCATGGTGGGTCTTTGGACGTGGCCAGCATGCCGAAGTAAACATCAATAAATAGGGGGTGATATGAATATGGGGAGTAATATACGGGGATCATTTACTGGGCTGTGGTTTTTTTTTGGGGAACAAATAAAGTACGGCGTATGAATTATTGCAAGAAAGGGAGGTGGTAGACAAGTGCATTGATCATTTCAAGATGCATCAATGATTTGGAAGGGGTATGGTTTATTTTATTATTGTTCGCCAACAATAAAGTGCATGGGGGTTCTGCTTATACGAATTTTTTTTCGATGAAATGAAATTTTTGTTATGATGATGTTTCTAATATTTCATGAATTTCTTTTATGTAAAGTAAAGGCAGTTTATGTATTGCTCCAATTGCTGCTTAATGAAGATCATTTTTTAAAAGTGTATCATATGCTACTAAAAAATTAAAATAGATGTTTTTTTTATATTTATGCAGATTATTTTGAAAAAATTCAAAAAATTCATGTCATAGGATATAAATTTATTATATTAATTTTTTAAAAATTAATTAAGAATATATAACTTCTGAATATTATAAATTATATATATATATATATTTTTTTTGCAATGCTGATTACTTTAAAATTTATTCTATGTCAGTTGAGTTTGTAAAATGAATTTTTTATCTTTAATTATTTGTCTGTTATTTCAGCAGAACAGCAAAATATATATGAGATAAACAACAGCAAAATATGCAGCAAAATATATATCGGATATACAACAAATCTCAATAAACGATTTATTCTTATTAAATAAATATTAGAATTTGTATATATAATATTTAATTCAAATTATGTAAAGGATTTAAAGGATTATATAAAGGCTAGGTATATGATTATTATTTTAATTATATTCATAATATATGTCAATAGGTATAGCACTGATTATGATATCCAGAGCTTTCGCGATAAATTTCTCAGTAAAGTTAAACTTAATAATAAACGTTCTATTATTACATTACAACGGCTGAATTATACATATATATATATATATATATATGTTGCAATGTGTATAAATATATATCCAATATGTTTTTCAATATAGTATATTAATTTTATTGTTTCAATTAGTTAAGAATACCTAAAAGCATAAGAATTATTCCATTACAAAGAAATTTTAAAATTATTTTTCTATAATCATTTATGAGTATCCTTGTGTTTTAATTCAATAAGCATAAGATTATTATTTTAATTATAATCCTGATATAAGCCAATATGTATAGCTCTGTTTATGATATCCAATGTTTTCGCGATAAATTTCCCAGTGAAGCTAAACACAATAACAAATGCGCTGTTATTAAGTTACAATTTCTAAATTATTCAATCGACGCTATTTTACACTGGACCATTACTGATACTTGGATCACAAATGGCAACTGGTAATGGTCTGTGAATGACAAAACCTATCCATAATATGCAACAAGCGACCATCGGTTTGCTCGATTGACCGACGCAAATAAATCAAAACTGCCTGTTCCCTCCCCCTTTTCGAACACAGGATCCCCCTCCCCCAACCCCCAAACACTTTCGATAATGTTCGAAAGTTTGTATAAATCACTGCTGTGGTCAAACATTCCACATCTCCAGTTTCAGCTCATTTATTCCAAACCGTCCCAGAATAGCCGAGGTCGGTCTGTCTGCCTGCTGCAGAATCAGCGCTACAGGGCAAGCCTCCACTTGAAGATTCCTGCAGGCTGGAATTTGGATCGAGCGAGAGGGGGCCACTTAAAATAAATTATGAGTTTTCAGTGAAATGAAATGAATGGATCTCATTTTTGGGCGTGATAAGAGAGCTATCGGTGAAAAGCTGCATGGGGCTTTTTGGATGTGGCCAGCATGCCGATGTAAACATCAATAAATTGGGGGTGATATGAATATGGGGAGTTATATACGGGGATCATTTTCTGGGCAGAGTTTTTTTGGGTGGGGGGGGACAAATAAAGTGCGGCGTGTGAGTTATTGCAAGAAAGGGAGGTGGTAAACAAGTACATTGATGATTTCAAGATGCATCAATGATCTGGAAGGATTATGGTATATTTTATTATTGTTCGCCAACAATAAAGTGCATGGAGGTTCAGATTATGTGCATTTTTCTTCAAGGAAATGAAATTTTTATTCTGATGATGTAGCTAATATTTCGTGAGTTTATTTTAAGTATAGTAAAGGCCTGTACGTGATATATTCCTGAACGTTGCTGCTTAATGAAGATAATTTTTTAAAAAAATATAACATGTACTGCTAAGAATTTAAAGTAGGTAATTTTTTATTTATGCAGCGTTTTGAGAAAGTTGGTGGATTTTAAAAATGTATAACTAAGGGTTAAAAAAATTCAAAAAATTTATGTCGTAGGATATAAATTTATTGTATTAATTTATTTAAAAATAATTAAGACAATATAATTTATAAATATTATAATTCATATATTTTTTTATTGTAATGAGGATTAAAATTTCTGCAATTGCAAAATGATTTTTTCAGCTTTATTTATTTTTCTGTTATTCAGTCTTTTTCAACAAAACATGTATGGAATAATTAAAAAATCAGTGAAACGATTTATTCTTACTGAAGAAATATCACAATTTGAATAAATTTTTAATATAAGTTTTATAAGGGATTTATTTAAAAAGGACGAATAGCTATTTTTAAATATACATTACCTATCAATACCTGATAATTATTACGTAAAAATAATTAATTATTATCATGATATAAACCTGATCATAATTATTACCTAATAATAACTATTTATTGTCTAATAATATAAACTTGATAAAAATTATTACCTAATAATAGGTATTTATTATATAATAATATAAACTTGATAATAATTATTATCTAATAATATAACCTGATAATAATTGTTACTTAATAATATTTAATTATTATTAAGTAATTAATTATTATCTAATAATATGAACTGATAATAGTTATTACCTATAAATACCTAATAAATACCTATTACTTAAAAATAATTTGCTATAACAAATATAATTTTCTTATTTTTAAAATTAAGAAAAAAAAGTTTACATAAATTCATATCATATAAGTAAAAGTATGAAGCACGCATTAATTCTTTAAAAAATTTAAAAATAAACTCACTGTCTTTTTAAAGTTGTTAAATTTGAATTAACTGATTCTTTTAATTGATAAAAATTTTTTCTTTTAAATGTTAAAAGCAGCTTCTTGAATATAGTATTTTTCCTGGAAAAAAAGCAATTTAAAAGAAAATAAAGCTATAAAACCTATTTGTATTATGGCTAATTCCAATAATTTCTCATGTCGTGGCTATTTTTGTATCATAATTAAAGAAGATGACATTATTTGGTTGTCTCAGGAATCTAAATATCCAACCTAGAAATGATTTTACAGAAAAATAATAAATAATATGAATATTTTAATTACATGCTCCAATAAAGAATTCAGTCACTATTGATAAAAATCCCCAAAATATAATGAGTATTTGAATTCAAATGAGTAAAATTATTCAATATTAATTTGCATATGACTGTAGATGCTAATTCGTTTATTATTAAATCAAGTTATTATTTAAAAAAATTTCTCAGTAACATTTCCTAATTTTGGAATTGTAAAATTAGAAAATTCTTTTCACAAATATTCTTGAAAATACTCCCAAGGAAACTAGCAATAATATCTTCATTATATTATTTCAAAAAAGAATACCAACCTTATTCACAGAATAAAATGAATATTTCCTTGAATTGATTAAAATAGCTAAATATTTTTTAACAAGATATTTATTAAGAAATAATTTAAATTTCATTATATGAAACAAAACATCATATTACATAAATGAGATTATTTCGAAGTAATTGAAATTGAGTTTATTCATATTCATTGAATTCTTTCATTAACTCAATCCAGTTTTGTTGGTCAAAATTTAAAAAAAAATAATCTTATTGTAATGTTTCTCATTTCAGAATTGGTAATGGAAATAACATTAAATGTGAATTAAATTTTATTTATTTTCATTCTTGGCTTATTTAATTAATCAATTTAATACGAATATAACTGATAAAAAATTTCGTTTTTATTGAAGTACAGTGAAATATGCTTTCTTATTTAAGAATTGTAAAATTGAGAATTTCTTTTTAGAAATATAATTAAAAATATTTTACAAGAAAACAATAAATAATATGAACATTTTAATTACATCTTTCAGCAAAAAGTTTAGTCCCTATTGACAAAATATAATGGGTATTTGAATTGAAATGAGTAAAATTACTAAATATTATGCTAATTATGTATTAACTAATAAAAAGGTATTTATATTTTAATAATAGAAACAAAACGTCACATTTAAACAATGACATTAACTACAATACGACAATGTATTAAGGTGTTTATTGTATTCGAATTCATTATTTCGAAGTAATTGAAATTTTTATTTGAATTATTTCCATTTAATATATTTCAAAACCTATTTCTTACTTCTTTTCGTGCATTTTAGAAATTCATGTTGCCTTTATGGAAAATTGTAGGAGGTATTACAGAAAAATAGGGATTCTTGAATAGATAACAGCAAATGCAATTTAACCTTTTTGTGGTTGTAGATTCTTTCTAAAATAATAACGAAATACAAAAATATTCTTTTGTTGAATTTATTATTTCAATTTAAAAACGGCTTTCAAGGAATTATCTTGAAGAAAATGATTTTGAGGATCAGAATTAAATGCCTTTTGAGTGTTACCATATTCCTTTCTTTCAAGTCATCACATCTTATAAAAATGACATCGTTTTATTTAAATACATTCCTAATGGATTTGAAAAGGAACATTTATTTTTTCAAGGTAGAACGTCGTTCGCGAGCAACGAAAAGAAATTTAAATATTCAAATGTATTCTTGTTTTTCCGACATCAAATATGCAAAAACAATGAATTAAAAGGAATGAGCCAAAAATAAAAATCGCTTTTAATGGAATATGCACGATTTCAATTATGACTAAATTCTTTTCTAAAATGATTCATATCTCTATTTTTATATCAAAATTCCTGAAATAAGTTACGTAAGGTTTATTTATTGCAATTTAGATTTTAGTTAAAATTAACTATATTAAATGTAATAATAATAATAAAAAATATTATTCTTCCTCATCACTGGATCAGACATTAATTTAAAGAGTTACAGCAAAGTACAGATGATGATTGGTAATTCTTTAATGTATTCCAATATTTCGAAAAAGCCTATAGACAAAAATAGACAGACCTATAGGCAAATATAGAAAATTACCTGTAGACAAATGTAAAGTTTATAAAACTGTACATTTGTGTGTAGGTAAAGAAATTATATTTTATCAAATAAATTTGCAAATTCTTCCTGAATAGATCCCACTTTTCCACGGGGTAGATCCTGACATATATTTGTGGTACAGAAAATCTTTCTTTTTTTACACAAAGAGTTTTTTTTTCTAAATTGGCATAACCGAAAAAAAAAGTTATTCTGTCCAATAACAAAGCTCCTATAAAATTTCTGCCATAGTTTGTACTATGTAAATCTTCTTCCAGAAAATTGATTCCATCGAATTTTTATAGTCGCAAACACTGATTCGCAAGCATACTATAATACGAAATTTTATATTTTGTGATGAGAGAAAAAAATATTATAGATATATAAATGGAATAAAAACAAGACAATAAGATTTATGATCCTTCTTATTTATCTATTGTGAATTTCTACATTTTTCAAATATTTAATTAATTAACAAATACAATAAAAACATATGTTTCATAAAGAAAAAAATATATATGAATAATTTCTTGGAACATTTATCTCATAAATTAACTTATAAGCTTCGTAAAGGTAATACCAAATGAATTTTAATTGCATTTTTTAATCTCCGGGTTAAATTCAGGATATAACAAATATATTTAATATACATTTTAATTAAGCTAAAAATCAAATGCAATTAATCAATCAAATGCAATTTTGTATATTAATGTAGGTAGTATAAAGTATAACTTAAATAATATTTTAATACCTACACTTTTGAATAATTGTTATGATTTAACAAAATTAAATCTTTTTTTTATTCAAATGATTTTGAAAAATTTTACGTTATTTCAAAATATAACAATTGTAGAAGTGTATTTAAAAATGTTCTATCATTTTCCTATTTAGGAACATTTCATATTAATACCAGTATTAAATCTAAACATATTTACCACCATGAAAATTAAACTATTATTTTCAACCAAACGTAAATTTGAACAAAGAGTAAATCATGGAAACATAAAGTCATTTATATTTTAAACTGAACTTATGCCCCAAGGAATTAGTAGATGATACTGCACTTTAGAATTCGTCATTTGCAAATCGGGAAGCAAAACAATTTAAATAATAACACCTATCACTGCAACTTTAACTCCGAACATTTTCTTATCCAGAGAATTTATAACACAGTTGAAGTCAACACAGTAAATACCCAGAGAGAAAACTCAAAACGCATGAAAATTCTGTTCGAAAATCCGACGGAAATGCGCGTCAGGTTTGTCGCAACCATTATATCTTCAGTGGTAGATGCGAGCCTCTCTCGCGAGAATGCATTTTAAGAGTTTCCGGAAAACATATCAAAGCGCGATATCTTTTCCCGTAAACTTCTGACGGGAGGGAGAAAAAGAATAAGAATAAGAAGGAAAACCTTCAGACAGTTCGTAACGTTTATTACGTCTTCCCAGAGTTCTGGACGCTTTCCTAGAAGGAATTTATAGCCAATTTCCTGCACCGCTACTCTTCGAAATTCGAATACTTTTAAAGCGAAGGCCTTCCAAGGCCCGAAGAACTTTAGCGCCACTACTTGTGCCAAAGAATAAACCGTGTTGTTCTATCTATAACAACACTCTGCTGCCCCTTTTTTTTTTATTTTACCAGAGGACTTTTATTCAGGAGGGCAGACTTTCTTTTATTGGATAGACCTAAGGGACAAATGCGATGTCACCGGAGACAAAAGAGTTGGTGGGGATTCTGAATTGTGGTGCTCTCGCTTGTCTTCATTAATTACTCCGTTCGACCGCAATTAGATGGTTTCATCTAATACGTCAAGCGACAGATCTTGTGTTGAAGGTCTATCTTTTGCTGGGTGCCGGTTCCGCTTTTCCTGGAAAGATCAATGACCGCATTAATTACATTTCTTTCCCGGACAACATTTTTCTCCCCTTTTCCCAGCTCTGGCAGGAATTCCGGATCTAAAGAGGTCAGCAGGACCATGTGTCTTATATGTGAAGTATATTATACAAGTGCTCCTCTACCTTTAAGAGTTCAATCTATTTGACATAATACTGCTATATAGTATTAAGAAATAAAAATTAAAATGCACAAATAATCCAAGACACTTAACATAATTGTTTTGGACATTGAAGATTTTGTGTACCACAAATATATGTCAGGAAGAACCCAATGGAGAAGTGGAACCTGTTCAGAAGACTTTACAAACTTATGTAATAAAATCTAATTTCTTTAATTATAGACAAACGAAAAATTGAAATGAACTATAGACAATCGTAAAACTGAATTTCAAATTATCGGAATATATTAAAGAATTATCAATCTCTTTTAGTAGATTTACTGAATTTTTCTGTAAATCTTTAACTTAATGAACAACAACATTTGTTGTTCTGTAACAGGAGTTACAGAACAACAAATATATTTAATAAAACGATAAGCAAATATATTTAATAAATAATGTATTTAATAAATAAGTATAAAACATATGTAACTTATTTCATGAATTTTGATATAAATAAAAAAAAACATGAATCATTTTAGAAAAGAATTTAGTCATAATTGAAATCGTACATATTCCATTAAAAGCGATTTTTATTTTTGTCCCATTCCTTTTAATTCATTGTTTTTGCATATTTGATGTCAGAAAAACAAGAATACATTTGAATATTTAAATTTCTTTTCGTTGTTCGTGAACGACGTTCTACCTCGAAAAAATAAATGTTTCTTTTCAAATCCATTAGGAATGTATTTAAATAAAACGATGTCATTTTTATAAGATGTGATGACTTGAAAGAAAGGAATATGGCAACACTCAAAAGGCATTTAATTCTGATCCTCGAAATCATTTTCTTCAAGATAATTCCTTGAAAGCCGTTTTTAAATTGAAATAATAAATTCAAGGAAAGATATTTCTGTATTTCGTTATTATTTCAGAAAGAATCTACAACCGCAAAAAGGTTAAATTGCATTTCCTGTTATCCGTTCAAGAATCCTATTTTTGTGTAATACCTCCTACAATTTTCCATAAATGCAACATGAATTTCTAAAATGCATGAAAGTTAGGAAGAAGTGTGTTTTGAAATATATAAATGAAATGGAAATAATTCAAATAAAAATTTCAATTACTTCTAAATAAAGAATTCTAATGCAATAAATGCTGTTGTATCGTCGTTAATGTTATTGTTTAGATGTGAAGTTTTGTTTCAATTAATAAATGCTAACTTGCCTTTTCTCAGTTAATATTTAGTCAGTAAAATATTTAATAAATTTACTCATTTTAATTCAAATACCCATTATATTTTTCAATAGTTACTGAATTCTTTATTGGAAGACGTAATTAAAATTTTCATATTATTTATTGATTTCCTGTAAAATCATTTCTGTTTAGGATATTAAGATTCCTGAAACAACGAAATAAAGTAATCCTTTTTACTTATTATGCATAAATAGCCACGACATGAGAAACTAAAGAAATTATCCATAATACAAATGGGTTTTATAGCTTTTTTTGTTTTAAATTAATTTTAAATTGCTTTTTGTCAAGAAAAAATACTATATTTAAGAAGCTGCTTAGATTAAATTTAAAATTTTATACTATAGACTTTAGTATATATATTTTATACTAAAAATTCTATACGATAGACAAACTTATAATTTACAACTGAATTTCAAATTATCGGAATACATTAAAGGATTACCAATCAGCATTTGAATTTTTCTGTAAGTATTTAACCTAATGTCTCCAATGATAAGGAAGAATAATATATTTTTATTTTTTATTATCACATTTAATACAGCTAAATTTTACTAAAAGTTAAATTGTAAGGATTAAAACTTATGTAACTTATTTCAGAAATTGTGGTAAAAATAAACATGAATCATTTTAGAAAATAATTTAGTCTTATTTGAAATCGTGCATATTCCATTAAAAGCGATTTTTATTTTTGACCCTTTCCTTTTAATTCATTGTTTTTGCATATTAGATGTCGGAAAAAAAAGAATACATTTGAATATTTAAATTTATTTTTGTTGCTCGGGAACGGCGTTCTACCTCGAAAAATAAATGTTTCTTTTCAAATCCATTAGGAATGCATTTAAATAAAACGATGTCATTTTTATAAGATGTGATGACTTGAAAGAAAGGATTATGCCAACACTCAAATGGCATTTAATTCTGATCCTCGAAATCATTTTCTTGAAGATAATTCCTTGAAAGCCGTTTTTAAATTGAAATAATAAATTCAAGGAAAGATATTTCTGTATTTCGTTATTATTTCGGAAAGAATCTACAACCGCAAAAATGTTAAATGGCTCCTATTTTTGTGTAATATCTCCTGCAATTTTCTATAAATGACACATGAATTTCTAAAATGCATGAAAGTTAGGAAGAAGTGGGTTTTGAAATATATAAATGAAATGAAAATAATTCAAATAAAAATTTCAATTACTTCTATATAATGGATTCTAATGCAATAAATGCTGTTGTATTGTCGTTAATGTTATTGTTTAGATGTGAAGTTTTGTTTCAATTAATAAATTCTAAATTGCCTTTTCTCAGTTAATACTTAAGTCAGCATAATATTAGCATAATATTTATTAAGTATAGTCATTTCAATTCACATACCCATTATATTTTGTCAATAGGTACTGAATTCTTTATTGGAAGACGTAATTAAAATATTCATATTATTTATTGATTTCCTGTAAAATCATTTCTGTTTAGGATATTTAGATTCCTGAAAAATCCAAATAAAGAAATCCTTTTTACTTATTATGCATAAATAGCCACGACATAAGAAACTAAAGAAATTAGCCATAATACAAATAGGTTTTATAGCTTTTTTTTGTTTTAAATTAATTTTAAATTGCTTTTTATCAAGAAAAAATACTATATTCCAGAAGCTGCTTAGATTAAATTTAAAATTTTATACTATAGACTTTAGTATATATATTTTATACTAAAAATTCTATACGATAGACAAACTTATAATTTACAAATGAATTTCAAATTATCGGAATACATTAAAGGATTACCAATCAGCATCAGAATTTTTCTGTAAATCTTTAACTTAATGTCTCCAATGATAAGGAAGAATAATATATTTTTATTTTTTATTATCGCATTTAATACAGCTAAATTTAACGAAAATTAATTGTTAAGTTGTTGGAAATAATTGATTGTAAGGATTAAAACTTATGTAACTTATTTCAGGAATTGTGATAAAAAATAAACATGAATCATTTTAGAAAATAATTTAGTCATATTTTAAATCGTGCATATTCCATTAAAAGAGATTTTTATTTTTGACCTTTTCCTTTAAATTCATTGTTTTTGCATATTTGATGTCCGAAAAACAAGAATACATTTGAATATTTAAATTTCCTTTCATTGCTCGTGAACGACGTTCTACCTCAAAAAATTTAATGTTTCTTTTCAAATCCATTAGGAGCGTATTTAAATAAAACTATGTCATTTTTATAAGATATGATGACTTGAATGAAAAGAATATGGCAACACTCAAAAGGCATTTAATTCTGATCCTCGAAATCATTTTCTTGAGGATAATTCCTTGAAAGCCGTTTTTAAATTGAAATGATAAATTCAAGAAAAGATATTTTCGTATTTCGTTATTATTTCGGAAAGAATCTACAACCGCAAAAATGTTAAATGACGTTTTCTGTTATCCTTTCAAGAATTCTATTTTTGTGTAATATCTTCTACAATTTTCCATAAATGCAACATGAATTTCTAAAATGCATGAAAGTTAGGAAGAAGTGTGTTTTGAAATATATAAATGAAATGGAAATAATTCAAATAAAAATTTCAATTACTTCTAAATAAAGAATTCTAATGCAATAAATGCCTTAATACATTGTCGTATTGTTGTTAATGTCATTGTTTAAATGGGACGTTTTGTTCCAATTGATAAAATCTAAATACCTTTTTCTCAGTAAATTCTTAGTTAGCATAATATTTAGTAATTTTATTCATTTCAATTCAAATACCCATTATACACTGAAGTGACAAAAGTCATGGGATACCTCTTAATATTGTGTCGGCCCTCCTTTCGCCCGGCGAAGTGCAGCAACTCGACGTGGCATGGACTCAACAAGTCGTTGGAAGTCTTCTGCAGGAATATTGAGCCATGCTGTCTCGATAGACGTCCATAATTGTGAAAGCGTTGATGGTGCAGGATTTTGGGCACGAACAGACTTCTCGATGATGTCCCATAAATGCTCGATGGGATTCATGTCGGGCGATCTAGGTGGCCATATCATTCGTTGCAATTGTCCAGAATGTTCTTCAAACCAATCGCGAACAGTTGTGGCCCGGTGACATGGCGCATTGTCATCCATAAAAATCCCATCGCTGTTTGGGTACATGAAGTCCATGAATGGCTGCAAGTGATCTCCAAGTAGCTGAACATAAGCATTTCCAGTCAATGTTCGGTCCAGTCGCACCAGAGGACCAAGTCCATGCCATGAAAAAACAGCCCACACCATTACGGAGCCACCACCAGCTTGAACAGTGCCTTGCTGACAGTTTGGGTCCATAGCTTCGTGGGGTCTGCGCCACACTCGAACCCTACCATCAGCTCTTACCAACTGAAATCGTGATTCATCGGACCAGGCCACGGTTTTCCATTCATCTAGGGACCAACCGATATGCTCACGTGCCCATGGGAGTCGCTGCAAGCGATGTCGTTATGTCAGTAAAGGCACTCGAGTCGGTCTTCTGCTGGAATAGCCCAAGAAAGCCAAATTTCTCCGTACTGTTCTAACAGACAAGTCCCTTGTACGTCCCACATTGATTTCTGCGGTTATTTGACGCAGTGTTGCTTGTCTGTTAGACTTTACGACTCTTTGCAGACGTCGCCGGTCTCGGTCGTTAAATGCAGGCGGTCGACCACTGCGCTGTCCATGGTGGGATGTTATGCCTGAAATTTCATACTCTCGGCACACTCTTGACACAGTGGATCTGGGAATGTTGAATTCCCTAACGATTTCCGAAATGGCATGACCCATGCGTCTAGCTCCAACTAACATTCCGCGTTCAAAGTCTGTTAATTCCCGTCGTGCGGTCATCATCACGTCAAAACCTCTTCACATGAATAACTTGAACAGAAATGAAAGCTCTGCGAAATCACTGCACATTTATACCTGTTCTACGCGATGCTACTGCCATCTGAAAAATTGCATATTGCTATCCCATGACTTTTGTCACTTCAGTGTATTTTGTCAATAGGGACTACATTTTTTGAAGATGTAATTAAAATGCTCATATTATTTATTAAATAATTGTTTTCCTGTAAAATATTTTCAATTATATTTTTCGAAAGAAATTCTCATTTTTCTAATTTCTAAATAATAGAAGAATATTTCACTGTGCGTCAATAAAAACGAAATTTTTAACATTTAAAATAATAAGAAATTGATTAATTAAATAAGCCAAGGATGAAAAATAAATAAATAAAATATAATTCACATTTAATGTTATTTTCACTATGAATTCTGAAATAAGAAACATTACAACTAATTTTTAAAAAATTTTGACTAGAAAAATTGGATTGAGTTAATGAATGAATTCAATGAATATGAATATACTCAATTTCAATAATGTCGAAATAATCTCAATTATGTAATACAATGTTTCGTTTCATGTAATTAAATTTAAATTATCTCTTAATAAATATCTTGTTAAAAATATTTATCTATTTTAATCAATTCAAAAAGTACACATTTTAGTCTGTGAATGAGGTCTACATTCTTTGTTGAAAGATATAATGAATATATTACGTGATTATTTCCTTTAAAATTATTTCTAAAGAGAAATTTCTAATTTTACATTTTCTAAATTAGGAACAAATATTGCAAAGATATATTTATTTTAATAATTACAGAATTAGTGTATATAGTCTGCAAATTAATATTGAATTAATTTAATAAATTAGGAATAAAAAAAGAAACGAAATAAAAGTATTATATAATAGAATATTTGACAATTTTAATCAATTTCAATTTGATACAGTTACTTATTTTATTTTGTCAATGCCATCTGCAATATTTATTTAAATATGTAATGGCAGAATCTGTTATTTTTATGCGATGAGAGAGTTTTACTGCGCAATACTTCTAGTAATATTTCTAAGGAGAAATTTCAGTTTTATTATTTTTAAATACATTTTATAGTTTTTACAATTTCTATATATAGTATATCAACCTAGTTTTAGTTATTTCTTTTGGCTATTGACTCTTGAAGATATTGAAGTGTAGTATATTGAAGATATATGTAGTGGCAAAATGTAGATATTGCTGCAATTTCCAATTGATACAATTTCATTGATGCAATTTCCTAAAGTTTAAAAAATATCTAATTTCTAAAACTTCAGTAATTTAATATATAAATAATGAAATCAATGAAACCAATAAATATCAATCGATTTTTTTTATTTTCGAAAATATTTGTTAATAAATTCCAACTTTTCTGCTGCTTATTAATTTTAAAAAATTTCTGAACGACTGAGGTCAAATATTGCTATTTTATTTATTTGTACCATTTGTATAGGGATATATTAAATTGAACTTCCTTTGCTAACATACTTACTTAGTTACCATTAAATTAATACATATTGTATGCTGATGGAGTTTTACCTCCAAATGTGTCTTAAAATAGTTTATTCGTTAGACTAATATAGTTTAGATGAAATAAATATTTTGTAAACAAAATATTTTAAGCTGGAAATTCATCCATTATATGCATATATATATATATACATATATATATTTAAAAAACTGTGCCTTAATATTGGGTTTTGTATTTTTGTTAGTTGTTCCTAAAAGAATAGTCAATTTACATAAATTAACTATTATTAACTTATTTACTACAATATTAAAATATAAATGAAGAATTTAATGCTCACGACTCGAAAAATTATTCTTTTTAACAAAGGATTTAATATTCCCAAATCTTTCTTACTGCTACAATTATAATAATTGCATTCAAATATTAATTGGATTTTCCGTACTTCAATGATTCATAAAACGCAAGTTCTTTAAACACAACTTTAATTTACGATTAAGCAAATGCACAGTGGAGAAAAGCACTTTTTTTTCGTCCAGCATAAATTAACTTGAGGTGAAAGATTAAGTAGTTTATAGATTCATTAAACAAAGTAATTGTCAAAAAAGTAAAATCGCCTCTGGCGCAAAGCGAAATTAACGTGTCAGTTGTCTACACATAAATTCAAATCGAAAACTAACGGTTGTTTTTATTCTTCTTTCTTTAAAAGGGAGGAGAAATCGGCGTTAAATCTTATTTTCTGGAAAATAAAAATTCGCTTGAGAGAGTAATAAAAACTGAAATGATTTTTAAAGGTGCTGTCTTTGCCATTTCTTTTCTTTCTTTCTTTTTTTCTTTTATCAAAATGTTGAATCGGAAAATCAATAAGAATAATGTATGCGGTTTTTTTTTTTTTTTTTTTTTTGTAAAATTTAAAAAAAAAAGCATTTTTCATTATTTTAAATTGCTTTCTTTTGCATAGTTAATCCTGAAAATGATAAGAAATGATTAGTTGCATGAAAATTTTGTTCAAGAAAGAAATATCGTTATCTCATATGAAATGGGATTATACTGATTAAAAATGTGTTTGCATGCTGTCTCACTCCTCAGTAAATGTCTGTGCCTTATTCCAAATGTAATGGTGGCAGTCAGATTCAATGCGACAAGATTACTCCAGGGGTGGCCAATCCGCGGCCTGCCTTGAATATGTTTCCAGCCCGTGATATTTATCACACTTTTACAAAGTATATTTATTTTATAATGGCCGAAGTAGTGAAAGCCAATGTATTAAAAAATGCATTGTGCATCCATATATTTTAAAATTAACTGTTGAAATTAAGAGAAAAAAAATTACATTGATTTTAAAATAAAAGTCTTGCGAATATAGGACAGATATTGCCTGTTTTATTTATGAGTTTACAGTTATGAGTTCGCAGAATAATTAAATTATATTCTGTGAACTCATGACGCGCCAGTATCGATTTGCAAAAGCTAAGTGAAAGAATGGAGAGACAAATATCGCACTAGTTTAATACATATTTTTTTATGATTTCGTTTACATTTATGAAATTTTTATATTTCATTTTTAGAGTTATGTATTTCTTTACAATGTACGTTTAGTATCATTATTTTTATATTATCTATGTCCACATGTAAGAATAATAGTAAACACAATAATAATAGTTCATTATGTTTCAATTTTTCACTTAAAAAATATCTATAATGGGTCTAAATCTAATATGGGGATGTATAATTTTATATGCGGCTGGCGGAGTTAGGATGCAAGATCATTTGGGTTGGCCATCCCTGATGAAATGGTTTAGATGAAATAAAAAATTTTTATTTTAAGTTAGAAATTTGTCCATTAAATATTATATATATATATATATATATATATAAATATTTAAAAAACTATGTTTTAATATTTATTTTTGTATTTCAGTTAGTTATTCCAAAAATAATAGCTGATTTACATAAATTAACTATTATTTACTACATTATTAAAATATAAATGGAGAATTTAACGCTCACATCTTGAAAAATTATTCTTTTTAACAAAGGATTTAACATGCACAAATCTTTTCTCACTGCTACAATTATAATAATTGCATTCAAATATTAATTGGATTTTCTGTACTTCAATGATTCATAAAACGCAAGTTCTTTAAACACAACTTTAATTTACGATTAAGCAAATGCAACAATGGAGAAAAGCTCTTTTTTTTCGGGTCCAGTAGCAAATTAACTTCCGAGGTGAAAGATTAAGTAGTTTATAGATTCATTAAACAAAGTAATTGTCAAAAAGTAAAATCGCCTCTGGCGCAAAGCGAAATTAACGTGTCAGTTGTCTACACATAAATTCAAATGGAAAACGAACAGTCGTTTTATTCTTCTTCTTTAAAAGGGAGGAAAAATCGGCTTTAAATCTTATTTTCTGGAAAATAAAAATTCGCTTGAGAGTAATAAAAACTGAAATGATTTTTAAAGGTGCTGTCTTTGTCATTTTTTTTCTTTCTTTCTGTTTTTCTTTTATCAAAAAGTTGAATTGGGAAATCAATAAGAAAAATGCATGCGTTTTTTTTGTAAAAAAATTAAAAAAGAATTTTTCATTATTTTAAATTGTTTTCTTTTGCATAGTTAATGCTGCGAATGATAAGAAATGATTAGTTGCATGAAAATTTTGTTTTAAAAAAAGAAATATTGTTATCGCTTTTGCAATGGGATTATACTGATTAAAACTTTTTTTTGCATATTATCTCACTCCTCAGTAAATGTGTGTGCCTTATTTCAAATGTGGTGCCTGCAGTCAGATTCGATGCGACAAGCTTAGTCTAGGGGTAGCAATCCGTGGCCCGCCTTGAATATTTTTAAAGCCCATTATATTTATCACACTTTTACAAAGTATATTTATTTTATAATGGCCTATGTAGTGACAACCAATGTATTAAAAAATACATTATGTGTGCATCCATATATTCAAAAATTAACTGTTGAAATTATGCGAAAAAATTACTTTGATTTTAAAATAACATTCTTGCGAATATATGACAGATATTGTCTGTTTTATTTACGAGTTTACAGTTATGAGTATGCAGAATAATTAAATTATATTCTGCGTACTCATGATGCGCCAGTATCGATTTACAAAAGCTAAGTGAAAGAGTATAGAAACAAATATCGCACTAGTATAATAAATATATTTTAATGATTTAATTTTTTTATTTTGTTTGCATTTATATATTTTTTATATTTCTTTTTTACTGTTATGTATTGCTTTAAAATGTGCGTTTAGTATCCAGATTTGTATTATCTATGTCCACATGTAAGAATAATACTAAACACAATAATAATAGCTGATTATGTTTCAATTTTTCACTCCAAAAAATGTCTATAGTGGGTCTAAATCTAATATAGGGACGTATAATTTTAAATGCGGCCCGCGAAGTTAGGATGCATTTCGAAAATGGCCCGCAAGATCATTTGGGTTGGCCACCCCTGATGAAATGGTTTAGATGAAATAAAAATCTTGTAAGCAAAATATTTTAAGCTAGAATTTTGTCCATTATATGTATATACATATAGTTTAAAAAAAATTATGTCTTAATAATTGTTTTTGATATTTTAGTTAGTTATTTCCAAAAGAATAGTCGATTTACATAAATTAACTATCACTAACTTATTTACTACATTATTAAAATATAAGTGGAGAATTTAATGCTCACGATTCGAAAAATTATTCTTTTTAACAAGGGATTTAACATTCACAAATCTTTTCTCACTGCTACAATTATAATAATTGCATTCAAATATTAATTGGATTTTGCGTACTTCAATGATTCATAAAACGCAGGTTCTTTAAACACAACTTTAATTTACGATTAAGCAAATGTACAATGGAGAAAAGCTCTTTTTTTTTTGTCCAGCATAAATTAACTTGAGGTGAAAGATTAAGTAGTTTATAGATTCATTAAACAAAGTAATTGTCAAAAAAGTAAAATTGCTCCTGGCGCATAGCGAAATTAATGTGTCAGTTGTCTACACATAAATTCAAATCGAAAACTAACGGTTGTTTTTATTCTTCTTTCTTTAAAAGGGAGGAGAAATCGGTGTTAAATCTTATTTTCTGTAAAAATAAAAAATTCTTGAGAGCAATAAAAACTGAAATGATTTTAAGGTGCTGTCTTTGTCATTTCTTTTCTTTCTTTTTTTTCTTTTTATCAAAAGTTGAATTGGAAATCAATAAGAAAATGTATGTTTTTTTTTGTAAAAACTAAAAGCATTTTTTCATTATTTAAAATTGTTTTCATTGCATAGTTACTACAAAATATATGTGTATGTATAATGGCCAAAGCATTGAAACCAATGTATTAAAAATATATTATGTGTGCATAGCATTACACGTATTAAAAAACTAACTATCGAAATTATGAGAAAAAATGAACTTTGATTTTAAAATAATATTCTTGCGAATATTATTTTGCGACAGATATTGCCTGCTTTATGTATGAGTTTACAGTCATGAGTTTGCAGAATCATTAAATTATATTCTGCGAACTCAAGATGCGCGTGCATCGATTTACAAAAGCTAAGTGAAAGAATGGAGAAACAAATATCGCAAAAGTAAAATAAATATTTTTTAATGATTTAATCTTTTTTGTTTTAATTATATTTATATATATATATTTTATATTTAATTTTTAGTTTCATATATTTCTTTACAATATGCGTTTAGTATCATTATTATTATATTATCGATGTTTACATGTAAGAATGATAGTAAATAGAATAATAATAACTCATTACGTTTCAATTTTTCATTCCAAAAAAAAATATCTATAGTGGGTCCAAATCTAATATGGGGATATATAATTTTATGTGCGGCCCGCGGAGTTAGGATGCATTTCCTAAGTGGCCAGCAAGATCATTTGGGTTGGCCA
>BPLQ01014133.1:0-24371 GCA_021605075.1 Caerostris darwini
GCTGAATATGCCATTTCTGCTGTTCTAGTGGTTAAGCACTTTGGCTAAAATATTCAACACTTGAAAGCGAAAACGGAATGAATCATAGAGATTCTGAAATTCAGTATTTCAATTCCTTCTATTAGCTCACACTCTCCCTATATATATCTTGTTCAAATTTTCCATCGTTCATAAAATACTTTTTATTCATCCACTCAAGTTCAGATGCATTTTTTTGAACTCGTAGTGGATGACACTGGATGTTAATACAGGTTTTTTTTTTCAAATATTAATTCATTCAATAAATTTCATTCATTCATTTTAGTTTTTCTTTTTAGATTTATGTTGCATATATCTACCAATAGATGGCGCCAGATAAACTTAAAAAAATGAATGAAAATTTTATATCAAGAACTTTCTGCAATAGAGTGAAAAAAAGTAGGAATTGACTTTAAAATTTCTTTTTCATATTACTTGTTATGCTTTAAATCTTTACTTAATTGTTGTGAACGTGTTACATTATTTATATTCATAATCAATTTATTTATTTCCCACAATTTTAATTTTATTTCGAGAAGCTTGCTTTTCGATGTATCCATACTGATTTTATTACCATTGCAGGCATCTCTTCATTATGAAGAGCGCAGGAATTTTTTCTTATTTTAGAGAATTTTCACCTTTTTGTGAGAGGAAATATACATTTTTGACAGAACGCGTTTGTCATTATTGTTTTTTTTAATCTCAAGCTCACGTATTAAATTGTGTCTCAAACCGTAAGTTTAAAAGGGGATAAAAGGGAATATATATGCTTTTAATACACTTATGTCCATAAATTAAGGATAATTCAGAATGACACAGAAACTGAACTCTAAAATAAAAATTTCACCTGTAGAATTATCACACACATCCTGAAGAAGAATATGCAAATTACAGGAAACCACCAGAGGGAGCGGATAGTAAGTCACAATGACGAGAGTGTAAGAGAAGGGTATATAAGGAATGGTGGCAAAGAAGTAAATTTGTTCACAAGCGCTTTAAAATCCTTTCAGTGCAATAACCGCATAGTTATGGCACAAAGGAAGCATTTGGATGATTTTTTACGTGGTAGAATTATCGGACAACTGGAATGTGGACGCACCCAACTGGAAGTATCCGAGGAACTTGGAATCGCCCAGAGTGTCATCTCCAGGCTTTGGCAACGATATCAAGATGATGGTAATGTGAGTAGATGTTACAGCACAGGTCGCCCCCGAGTTACAGCAACGAATGAAGATCGGTATTTAGCAGTTACTGCCAAAAGAAACAGACGGAGCACAGCATCAGACCTGTCTTGTCAGCTCTCTTCAGCTACCGGTACGACAGTTTCATGGCAGACCGTGTACAGACGCTTAGGGCACATTAGTCTATATGCTCGTCGGCCTGTCAGATGTGTTCCACTTACCGCAACTCACTGTCGCCTGCGATTAGCCTGGAGTAGAGAGCATGCATTGTGGACACCGCAACAGTAGTCTGGTGTGATGTTTTCCGACGAGTCCAGGTTTAGTTTGCAGTCTGATTCTCGCCGGACTTTCATATGGAGAGCGCCAGGTACCCGTTACCACCAAGAGAACACCATTGAACGACACCGTTACGGTGGTGCAGGATGGCTCGTTTGGGGAGGAATTATTCTTGGTTCCAGAACTGACCTGCATGTTCAGAGTGTAACGATGACAGGCCACATCTATCGGGATGTAATTCTGGAACAACATGTACGTTTGTTTCGGGGTGCCATGGGTGCTGAATTTCTGTTTATGGAGGAAAACGCCCGTCCTCCCCGTGCAAACATTGTAGACGAATGCCTTCAATTGGAGGATATCACCCGTATGGATTGGCCAGCAAACTCACCGGACTTGAATCCAATAGAGCATGTGTGGATTATGCTTGGCCGACGAATTGCAGCCCGTCAACCCCCTCCCATCTGTCAACCGGAACTTCGGAGGGCATTGCTTGATGAGTGGTGTAATATTCTCTAAGATCAGATTGATGGGTAGTTTAGCTAGTTTAATTTGTTTTATGTACCAATCAATAATAACAATAATTTATGTACACCACGGTTTTACTATCGAATTCCTCTAAATTTTAGGGATTGTTAGTTTTATAGACTGTCTACTAAGCAGACAATGTTATTTTCATTAGAAATCTCCCGATGATCCTATAATTCGCTAAAAGAAAGGAGACAAAAGATCAATGGTCAAGAAGAATATTTTCTTCTTGTCAGTAGAAATATTTTATCTATTCATTCAAACAGTCTTAAAACCTTGTCATTGACAGTTCCCTACAAATTGAAAGGAAGACCTGTTACTTTTTTGTATTTCACACTAAAACATACCCATTAAACGTTAAACTTCATTGTTTTGGTTTAACTTTATCCACTTTGGACCTGAATGGCCGAGTGTCTAGCGCTCGGTGCCACAAGTTTCGGGTATATATATATATATATATATATATATATATATATATATATATATACTTTTACAATTTTAGACTGAAAAAATTACTTAAATATGTTTTTGTGAAAACAATTTCTGTCGAAATAATTTTATAAATCAATCATATTTTTTTTAAAGATAACTGCTACAATCATCATCATCATCATCATCAACAGTACGACAGCCAGAGTGGGTCAAGTCTTTCCTTTGAAGAGATTTCTATGCATTCCTCTGGGTGGCAAGGGTCCTTCAATTCTTAACCTTTAGTACAGCAAATTCTTTTTCAACTGCAATCGCAACTTGGGTCGTCTTCTTCCTCTTTATCCATGTGACTTTTCAAAAGGAGACTTTTTTCACAGGCTTTAAATCATTCATTATAATTATATGAGCAGCCTAGTTTAATTTTTTGATCTCAATACATTTTATAATACCTGGTTCTTGATAGCATTTATAAACTTCTGAGTTGTTTCGTTTTCTCCAACAATCACTTTCCTTAACACATCTAAAAATAGGCCTGAAAATCTTCCGCTTAAAATCTTCAAATTGACCCAAATGAGCCTCATCAGATCTTGCCAAAGTTCAAGTTTCAGAGCCAGAGGCCCAAATAGGTCTAACAAGGGTTTTATAAAACAAGAATTTAGTTTTTCTGCTTATGAACTGTAATTTGAGCAGATTTCTTAACTCAAAAGAAACCTTATTGGCAGACACAATTCTGTTTATATTTCAGGTAAGATATTATTTTGACAATTAATTTCTGATCCTAAATATTTAAAACTAAGTGCAGACTCAAAAGTGTAAGTGCCTCAGGTAATATTGGGTATATATTGTCAAATATTTCTTTAGGAAATCACATATTTCGTTTTTTTTCTAGTTTATGTTTAGATGTAACGCATTGCAGCAAATTCAAAAGCTAGAAAAGCTTCCTCCAAAACTGCAAAAGATCTTGCAATGATTACAACATCATCAGCATAAGCTAAAATCTGAATAGACATGAAGAAAATGTGTCCTCTTAAATTTATACTGATACAATATTTCTCTATAAATTTGCTTACAATATTTTGATGGTATTATTAACAACTAATGTTACTAGTTTAAAAATCAAAAACTTCATTAAATTGTTTTTAAAAATAATTTTATAAATCAGTCATATTACTTATCTAAACATTTCTGCTGTAATTTTTCGAGTAAAAATTAAATTCTTTTCGAATTTACTAATCTCTTATCTAATAGTCAACGACTCTGATAGAAGTTTCATAAAGAAGAAAAATAAATTTATGTGACCTTTTTTATTTATATTTTGAAGCGAATAATGAAAAGTATTAGACTAACATTAAAAATCCTTAAAAATATACAAACTGCAGACTTACGAAAGCATGTGTAGTAAAAGTTTGCAAAATCGTTTTTTTTTTTCAAAAAAAAAAAAAAAAATATATTTTCCGTATGGTAATTACAAGTTGAAAATATCTACTCCAGTTCTGCCAAATGAAGAATTTACTTAAATTTTGTATCATGTTTTGTTGTATATTAAGCTTAATTATATATCGAGCCTCCGAAAAACAACAAGATTTCCCAAACTAATTAAGCCTGAAGATGCCCCCGTAACTCTAAACTAAGTCATAACGCAGACATCCAATAGACAAGATAATTCTTCTAATGGATGATAGACGTCGCTAATGGAGAAATAAAAGCAGACAGGAAGCAGATAACCTTCAGTTAGATGTCGGGCTAATGATTCATTTAACTAGTAAAGAAGTAAGGGATTCATTCTCTATAATATATTAATCTTATTGGTAGAAAGAAATATGCAAAAATAAGTTATTAACATAAATATTTTCAAATATATCTTACATTTCGTAAAATGTATAAACCCTTAGTATACAAACTTACTCATAAAAGTATGATGCTTTTCTTACATAAAAAACATTAATATCTGTAAATGTTCAAAGCTTTTTCTTTAGATTAATAATAATTTTAATACAAATTAGTTTAAATGAAATATATTTGAAAAATATCTCACAATTCGTTTTTTAGTAGATTTGTAATAAACTTAAATATCATGCAGCGTTTCTGGTAACAAACAAAAAATATTAAATTGCAAGACAAAAATAATAAATATAGGTTTGGGAAAAAGAAATCCATTATTTTTACTTGAAGTTCAAGACTATATTTAACATGTTTCGGATTACCAATTTGGGTCAAATAGGCACCGTTTTGTTCTATAATGTGTTGTCATTTTAAAAATAGCTACGTAGTGCCTCTCTCATAAAAGTTTTGGTCTGCATTGGCGAAAATCTCTAGTAGTCGATTTTCACAATCTTTTTTTATTAATAAGGAAGTTTTGCAATGCAAGAAAAACATGGTAATCGCTTGGTGACAGGTATGGACTATAGAGTAGATACATCAAAACTTCTCAACCAAGCTTCCGGAGTTTCTGTCGAGGTCAACATGGGGGGCTTGGCGTTGTCCTGATGGAACACAACACCTCTCCTGTAGCCAAATCTGGTCGTTTTTGATCAATCGCTAGCTTCAAAGTCCAGGTGTTGACAGTGGAAATCCTAATTTAGTGTTTGGCCATATGGAGGCAATTCATTATAAATGATTCCTTTCCAGTCCCACCAAATGCATAGTAGAACCTTCCTGGCCGTCAGTTCTGGTTTGGCTATCGTTTGAGCTGCTTCATCGAGGTTTGAACACGTATGTGACGTATGTAACACATTTCTCATCCCCAGTTACCATTCGTTTAAGAAATGGGTCAATTTAAGTCCGTTTGACCAAGGCTTCGCATATAAAAATTCGGTCCATTATGCTTTTGTGCGTTAATTGATGTGGCGCCCAAACAACAAGCTTCTTTTTGAATCCAACTTTGTTTAATTGGTTTAAAACTGTTTTATGGTCAATCTTCAGCTCCTGGGTGATGCTATAAATGACCATAAATATCATTCACAATTTCAGCCGCCTGGCTTGCATTTTTGTCTTTATCAAAGAAAATCCGTAAAATGTACCGAGTTTTCTCTTGCTGACTTCCATTTTTAACATCCTGTAACTCACAACTGAATGAATCAAACAATAAACAGCAAAAGAATTTTTTTAGTGCGAAATGTCACCTTTCCAACGAGCATACATCTGAAATTGTTAGATCGATATTTATGAGATATCGATCACTACATCCATCTAATGAAAAAATAATGAATTTCTTTTTCCCCAACCTTATATTTTTATTTCTTCGATAACAATTAGAAGATAATATTGCAGAAATGTGAAAAAGTATTAGTTTTTAGATTACAGCATGAAATGACAATTGCTGATACGTCAAGTAACAATTAAAACCTTGGGAAATAAAAGTTGAAAGAAATAGGTTTTTATCTTGGAAAAAGAAATAAACAATATAACAATAAAACTTAAAACTTATAAACAATAAAAAGAAAATTTAAAATTCTAAACTTCTTTGCTAACAATAAAAAACATTCCTGTATTAAAAAAATATTAATCAAGGTCAAATTTTACTGTATAACAATTAACATCAAAAGAAGGTGAATTTTAAGCTTTTCGGATAAGAGTTTCGCAAAATAAAATTTTAAAAACATAGAAGAAATAGTAAGATCTGCAACAAAAATTATATTATTAAAAATGTCTCAACGCCAATGTATTTGTAAAAGGCATACGCGATTACATAAGGCCTACCTTTAAATGTGTTCAAATTTTCAGAGTATATATATATGACATATGGCATATATATATATATATATATATTATTTCCAATGGCGGGTACAAAATACACAACTGGGGCCATGCAGAACAAAACAATATAAAATAGCAAATGGCTGCAGAAGAAAAGTGTATGGGCCCATTAGGCTCCTAGCCTCCCAATATCTCTCCACACAAAGATGAGGCAGAGAGCACGGGACAGCGTTGAAGGTGAGCACAGTTCATGAGTTCCCGAAGGTTGTAAAGCCTGCAGCAAGGTATCTTCGAGTAAATTGACGCAGTGTAGATGCACAGCATGACAATCGAGGCCAGTGTTGAGAGGAAATTCCGCAACTGCCTTCCACCCAGTCCAGTCGGAAAGATTTGAAATGCTGTTCCACTAAAACTCTTGGGATTTTCTCTCTAAAAACTCTTTATCTGAGTTGTTCTTGAAGGTTGATTGAATGACCAATCTTACATTGTTGAAAGGGACTTCATCATCAAAAGTTCGAATGATGCTGACACTCTTCTTACCAGCAGGTCAGCATTTTCGTTACCCTCTATGCCGTATTTGGCTGGTATCCACTGCAGGCAAATAGTCTTGTAAACGTAATATATATGTGTGTGTATTATATAATAATATATATGTGTGCGTTTTATACACGGTATTCCAGTAGTACTATAACTATAATGTTTTAAATTTATCATGCTATTTTTTTTCCTTAAGTTTTTAATTTTTAATCTTGTGTCTAGCCAAAATTTTACGAACCTATTTTAATTAGTTCTTTTTAACTAAACAAAAAAAAAATTTCTGCCATAGTCAGTCTGTCTGGAATACCTGATGTCTTCTAGCGCTAACATTTAGAAATTTTGTTTAAATTTATGTTAATTATCAAAAACTTAATTAAATTGTTTAAAGTGAATTGTTGCAAATAATCTTCTTTTAAAGTTCATGAAAATGTGTTGTTTTTAATATATTTTTTGTTCCTTTCAAATATTCATTAATGTAGGCTTATTTATATTTTATTTTCTAAATATTTTTGTTTATAAATACTTATTCAAAGTATTTGTTCTTTACAATTTCATGTAATTCTTAATCGTTATTAGCATTGTGCATTCGTGATTGAGATCTCTCATCGATTCCTTTGCACTTTTAATCGATATTTTTCCCAATAAAATGTATCAAAACTATAAATCATCGAAATGTCGAAAAAACTCTCCTTAATTTTTTTTCATTAGAATTTTTATTACATATAGAAACTAATACTAAAAATAAAGTGAATTATAACGTAATATATTAATGGCTATTTAAATTCTACGAATGTAAATTAAAACTGTTTGATTTCTGTAACTTGGCAACTTAAGGTCATATTCCGCCTGGGGGTCAGTTACATAATTTGAAAAGAAACAGTTGAAAGGCCAGTTACATATGTACGGTAATGTAAAAGAATAAAATTAATGTACGGCGCAATTTTAATAAATATATGTCAGCAGTAAATATATATATTTTTTTGTTCTAATGCAGGTGGCAAACACTTAGACAGCTTTGACTTGGATGCCTTAAGGCAAGCGCTGCACAGACGTACTCACTTTGCAATACCCAGGAGGCGCGTGTCACTGGAAGATAAGCCACAGACGCGGAGTAACAATGGCCCCGCAATGCTCTACGATCCTATTAGACCGGGACCTACGATTTAAAGTGGATTCCGAACCATTACACCCATCCATGGCACCGCCAGGACTCGAACCCGAAACCTGTGGTACCGAGCGGCAGAGCGCTAGCCACTCGGCCATTCCTAAATAAAAGAATATAAAAGTAATAAAATGTCAATTATTTCCCTACATTGACTAGCATTTTCACCCCTAAGAAGATTAGATTATTGTCGCCTCCTTTTATATAAATAACAATAAGAGAATATAAATAACAAAAATGGGAATGGATCAGCCAAACAGAAATTATTTTAAACATCCATAACGTAATTTTAATATTAAACTATATTGTAAGTATCAAACAATATATGTAACAACAAATGTAATAACTATACAAATCAGTGCGTGCTTGTTAATCAGAAAAACTCTCCTTAAAATATTAATATTCTACGAAAATTCAATTGTTTATTTATTGATTATCCCATTTGAACAGGTGTTCTTAAACAGCAACTGAACAAACCAGTTCAAAACCTCTTGAAAAGAATCCAAATAGAGGAATATATGCATGATGTAGCACTAATCAATTTCGTAGATTGGCCAGCCCTTTCACGATTGAAAAAACTAGATGACCCTTTTTATATAAATGACTATAATATAATATAAATAATAAAAATAGGAATCAATTAATCGAGTAGAAATTATTTTAAACATTCATAACATAATTTTTATATTAAAAATTATTTATGGATTTTAAATACGATTGTAGCATGTTGCTCTCAGGAAGCTGACATTACACAGATAGTGAATCTATATGCCATAAGCAAGGGCTGCCCCTATGTATGAAATTATTTAATTAATAAATCATGACACAAAAACCTTGAGAAGTCTATATTTAATTTATTAAATGTATTGAAAATTTTAAATTAATTTAATCTTAAATTAAAAAATTTTAAATTAAGTTTAATGTATTAAAAATAACTTGTTAATGGTTATTTGATAATGTAAATCACTTAACTCGATATATTATGCGGCACCTTGAAATGACAAGCGCTTGAAACATGTGCGCTGCAAACACACTATCAAAATAAATTTTGTTCTATTGACTGCACCTTAAGTACTGTATTTGCATACAACAGTAATATTTTAAATAATTTTAAACAAAATAAGATTTTTTAATAAAGAAGTTAATAGTTTATATCGAGGTTAAATATTTTTTATTAGTCATTAATTCTCAAATTCAAGAAGAAGTTTTCATTTACATATCGTAACAAAGGATACAGGATGATTATCATTAAAGTCTCCCTTTCAAAATGCTGTCAAAAAAGATCACGCGTCACATTTGTCAATTCACATTTGAACTGAAGATATTCGAAGAAGGGGGAAACGTTACGGCATCAAACATTGGCCGTGGTGGATGGGTTTTCACTCAACAGTGTCACAGCTGTCAAATGAATGGGAAGTGATTTTTTTCCGTCCAAAAACCTAAACAATCAAGCACATTGAACACTACAGTTGGTTTAATGTGCAACTTGTGCCAAATACGGTGTCATTTCGATTCAAACTATCACTGGCAGCCGAATTCACTTTCTTTTTGCCGGCTACAGTGCCACCTATTCATACACTTTGGAACTTTTTTGGATGCCGTAACGTTTCCCCCTTCTTCGAATATCTTCAGTTCAAATGTGAACTCATTTATCGAGTGGTATTTCCTTTTTTACAACATTTCGAAAGTGGGATTTTAATTATAATCGCCCTGTACAAAGAATATATCATTGAAACAGAAGCAAAGTGATTTTTTTATTTATTCTTTTTTATTTAAAATAATTTTTACATTACGGAAATTGGTAAAACACTCTATAATTCTCATGAAATATTATGAAATTTATATTAATTTTGTTTATAGAATTTACTTAAGATGACATCGGATCAGGAAATAAAAATATGATAGCCATGCTTTAATATGTTTTAAATTCATTGGATTGAACTCTGAACCACTGGGAAAATTTAAATGTTAATTTAAACAATAAAGGAAACATATATATTAAATATTCATCATTTCTATGCTGTAGAACTTTATTATTTATCATGAACTAATATTGGAGTAGCATAAAAAAAATTTGGAAAAAAATCAACAACGAAAAGACATAGTTTTACAAATATTTGGTGAAAGACGGGAAAAGGCAGATATTCTGCATAACTTTTCCGCTTCCCTTCAAAAAAGAACAGTGAAATAAAATATTTCGGATTCTTGCTTAAATATTTTTCTCTGCTAAACTATCAGAAATTCTTGTTATGATTAGATAAAATTCTAGTTAACCCATTAGGCTGTCTTCCGATTTTTTTTGTAATAGTTTTACTAACTTGGATGCAGCAACTATATTTCGTAAATGAATCCAAATGAACCAAATTATGTAAACTTTTTAAAAACATTATATCTAATGAATATTTATCCATAACTTATATTTCACATTCCAAATAAATTAAGCTAGTTGAATAATGAAATAATTATTTCAAAGCTAGATAGTATTTAGATAAAACTAAGTAGGTTTATTAAATATATTTTACGAAAATGACAAAAGAATCTTGTGAAATGATTATTACGAAGTTATAAATTTTATGTGGATTTAAATATATCAATATTCTGAAATAATTATATTTGTTGGTATTGGTTATTATGTTTGTTGGTATTGGTTATTATGTTTAAAAACATTCTAAGACATTATATTTGTTGATATTGTTTATGATATTTGTTGATATTGTTTATGATATTTGTTGATATTGTTTATTATATTTGTTGGTATTGTTTATTATATTTGTTGGTATTGGTTATTATATTTGTTTAAAAACATTTTAAAACATTATATTTGTTGATGTTGTTTATTATATTTGTTGGTATTGGTTATTATATTTGTTTAAAAACATTATAAGACATTTTAAAACATTATATTTGTTGATATTAGTTATTTTATTTGTTAGTAGGGCTAATATATTTGTTGGTAGGGCTATTATATTTGCTTAAAAACATTTTAAAACATTATATTTGTTGGTATTGTTAACATTTGTAGGTATTGGTTATTATATTTGTTGGTATTGATTATTATATTTGTTGATATTGGTTATTATATTTGTTGATATTGGTTATTATATTGGTGGTTATATATATTAAATGAAAAATATCAGCAATATATATGTACACGCATTTTTCAATGCTAAATGTCTATAATGGATGCCTAGGAATCATTTAGGAGTCATATTTACTAAATCGAAGGCATCAGATTTGCCAAACCTAGAAATTTTGCTTGTCGACACGAGATGCTTATATGCGTTGTCTTAATCATTAAATCATTATTCAAGTCTCCTTATTTCTGGAGGCAGGAATTATAACGAATATCAGCGAGGGATTCGAACTTTCTGCAAGTCATTTCTTCAACCAAGAGCCGTCAGTATTTTTTTCAAGCAAGATTGACTTCTATTTCTAATGATGAAAGGGTATTACTTCCAAAGATAATTTGATGACAGAATGTCTGATAAAAGCTGTTAACCAAAATGAAGAACCGTCTGTCCTGTTTGCCATCATTATAGTGATCTATTTATTACATTTCGGTAAGAATAACAATAATTTTTTTTAATTTTTAAATTAAAAATTTATTTATTTATTTAACGACAATAGCCTGAATCGTGGCTCAGTAGCATCGTGCGCCACTTGTGAGCATTAGGGCGAGGTTCAATCCACTGGCAGTTTTGTTGTTGACACTGTTTAAAAAAACGCGGGCGTTTGGGATGTTCAGCATTTTGCCTCGTGAGTCAGACTACCTGGTGGGAGTTTTTCCGGAGTTTCTCCTATACGATACGCAAATGCGGGGCAATTCCCTTTAAAAGTCATCCCGGAGACACTGCCCTACTTCTTCAGCTGCACGAAGAAGAAGTCAAACTTCTACCTACGGGCGCTCCATCGAAAACAGAAGCTTCCATCTCCTTCCATAAGGGATAAGATAACAACAACAACATCATTAAACGACTCTTTCTCGTTTAACTCTTTACATTTTTATTCTCAATCGTATTTCTTATTATCAGTCTTACCAGAAATAAAAATTATTAATAATGCATAGTTAAGTTCTCAAAGTAATAAAATAATTATGTAATTTTAAAGTGAATTTCGAAGAGACCAATGATGTCTGAAGGAAAAATACATACTAAAATAAAAAACAACAACGAAACGAACCTCTCTACTGTTCTTTAAAAAAAGTAACTTTCGCATTTGTATGCAAGCTGTTTTCTCAAACTTTGTAAGAACAGAACATCACATGTTACTGTAATATTTTGTAAAGCTTCTAAGAGGAAGCATTGCATTTTGTATAATACGTGAGCTTACTGCAGTGATGTAGTAGTAGTATATATTTCATTTTGTAGTATGTAGTATATATTTTACTGTACTATACTTATGTATGAACTGTATTTAGTACATATTTTATTTTGTGGAAGCGAACAGAATGGAAAGTAATGCATTGTGACTCAAACTGGCAACTGGCGTACCGATCACGGAGTACCAATGCGGGAAATACCGCTTACCCTCCTCATCTTAATTCATAAATATGATTTTAATTTTATTGGCTACTTTAATGTTAGTAAATATAAAATAATAAGATAAAGTTTCTAAAATTCAAATAAATGCTACTCAAAAGTTAAAAATACTAAAAATAAATGAAAATAAAATACAAAATAGAAATAAAAGAATTTAAGTAGTTTAAATTCGGTGCAATTAGGTACCAGTTGTCGATGCCACAAAACTATTGAAATAAAGTAAACAAACAGTGAAAGGGTTATACTGAACGGTGGGAGCCATGGTGATGTCTGAAAGGTAAATAGTTATAAACCCCCACAAAAAAAAAGCCGAAATCAAAACCGATGGGTTTTTTTCTGCTACCCAAATATGCGCGCTTCTGATATTGAAATTCACACATCAAGAAAATGTTCCGGAATTTTGGATAAGTTATGATAGAAATGCGTGGAATTCAAATGGTACGAGCATTTAATGACAGAGGGGTCTGTGAAATCTGATTCCCGACGATAACAAACTAATACTATTCAAAAACAAACTACTAAAGTATCTGTCTGGTATGATCTCCCCAGACAAAAATTTTCTTTTTGATATCACTAAATATTATCTGATTTATCCTACATTTTAACATACTTTATTCTACTTATTAACATAGTGAGAAATTGATGTTTGTTTTATATGTAATTATTTGACTAATAAATAAAAAAAATGCTTATTTTACTTATTCAACAATAAATAATTCAATAATAAAGATTAGCAAAATAAATGGACGGAACATATTTAGCTCTGTATACATTATTTTGTAATATATCAGAAATAATATTTAATCACAGTTACTATATTTATAAATATCGTAAAAGAGTCGTATTTCGTGTCATGCTGTTGTCTTGAAAATTGCTCCATATTGTACTGTTGTAGAATTACATAACAAAACAAGCCAAGTTTCCACTCATATTTTGAGGAGAGAGTTAAAATGGATTAAATAAAATTTCAAAGATAATATAAAAAGTTTGATGTTGAGCCTTGTATCCCTTTTAATTTTCTGGCGCATACTACTACTCTTGGTAATGTAACTTTTAACAAAGATTGTAATCAAGTATAATGAACACCAAGAGCTGCTGCATCAGCTGGCCCTCGAGGTCATTAATAATATTCCTTCTCAGGCCATGGTTATCTACACCGATGGTAACAAATCTAACAAATGTACTTGTATCATTGATTGAAGAACAGAAGTGGTGTCTTTATGAAAACAAGTGGAAGTGATTTCAGATAGTGGTTTGATTTGATAATGATCGTTGATTAATAGTGATAGAAATGTGTAGTGATATCAGATTTCGTTTTAGAAATCCGGACCACAATTCAGTTTTTCGCTCAGAACTTATTGCAATAAGAGAGGCTCTGAAGCTTGCTTTGGAAGGTGGTGTACTCGATGTATAGATTTTAACTTATCACAAAAGCTCTTTCTAATTCCTTAGGGATTGGCTAGGATAAGTTAGGGCAGGATATCACCAATTTGGCAGGCTTTGGCCCAGGATGGTTCTTTCTGTTTGCAATGGATTCCCTCCCTTGCTGGTATGTATGAAGATGAAGTTGCTGATCTGCTTGAAAGGGAGAGTAGAGAACGTCGCACTGCTCTTTTTCCGATCTACGCTTTCCCTATTTATGTCCAATACCGCTTCCCTATTTATGTCCAATACCGCTTGAAAAATTCCACTGAAGCATGATTGGATGCCGCCACATACCCTAGATTGTCACTGCAGTGTGCACTTGCCCAAGATTTGCGTTGACTGCTTTATCTTGGCTAAGGATCGACTACACAAAGAGTTTAACCTTCAATTTAAATATGACGACTTCATGTTACCATTGTTCAGCTATGGCTTCTCCCTCTTATATCATTGATTGTATTGGTGGAACAGCTGTTGAATGAAGGAGAGATTGCTTTTGATTTATGAATGCGATAGGGTCTTTTGGACCTGATTTAGGGGTCTAAACCAGGGGGATAAGCAACGACAGCATATAAAAAGATCTAAATTTTATAAAGTTTTAAAAATGTATTGAGTTAAACAAAACTGCAAAACTGTTTGATGAGAACTTCGCATTGAACTCCAATGAAGTATAAGATGCGTTTTATTGACACTGTAACAAGAAACGTTTCTTTAAAAATTGTATTTTTAAAAAAAAGTGTATAAAATTCCTTACGAAGTGTAAATTTCTTCCTACTTTTGTTCAAAGGAAACATTTGATCGATAAATATATTTTCAACAGCGATGACGGGGATTTGTTGCACAGCAAAATGGTACACGAGACACAAAAAATATATATATATATGGTCAAGAATATTACTAAAATCACAGCCAGTCTGTATAATAAAGCCATAAAGCCACATTCGATGTATAAAAATTTCCATGTGTCTGCAAAGATGTCTCAGAAGGAAAAAAAATCATGCAAAAGTGAAAAAAAGTAAAGAAATTAAGATCCGAAGTGCACATCAGCTGCAGCGACGAAATTGAAGTATGCAAATAATAATTGTAAAATGCAAACAGGGTAGAATTAAATCCAAAAAGAAGATGAAATATTCACATATACAAAATAGTAAGCCATAAAAACATCCAGGAAATCCGCAAAAAAAAAAAAAAAAAAAAATTTAGAAAGTAATTGATTTACAAAGTGCATATCTAGTGCAATTTTTCTAGTAACCATTGAAAACATAATGAGTCAAATGGATTCCTTTTATCAAATATTCATAGTTAAAATGTTTGTTCTCAAATGCATGTTGATAGAAAAATGGCTTGTTTTATTCCAAAGCATTTCTATACTACTACTAGTACAGCACACTCCATCACTGTGTCTATAGCTGAGTTGCCCTTTTACAGTTTGGGAATGATGTGGGTGAGAAAAAGTCTGATTGGATTCTGTGACGCTCTACTGTCACTTGAGACCTGGACCTCGGCTAAACGTGGATGCCGAACAACTACCATATCCACGACACCGCCGGGATTTGAACCCAAAATCATTGGCACCGAGCGGCAGAGAGCTAACTGCTTGACCATCAGGCCCTCAATGCCTTTTCGAACAACCTCAGCGGCTTTGTTGGGAGCAAATTCAAAATAAAACAATTCTGCAAAATATGCAATCAATTTTTTAGATAAACATTCACCAATGGCTAATGTCTTAATAGCCATCAGATTTAAGAATAGAAATAAAAAAATGTGGTTATTTAATGTAGTTGATAAAGGGACATTATAATAAGTGTTATAACATTATTTGTATTATCTTCTGCAAAGTTACTAGCATCACGCTATATGATGTTATGCCCGAAATATTACTTAATGTAATGCAAAATATAGTTAAATAATCAAAAGAAACATATAGTTCATAACTTAACATTATAGTAAGTATTATAACATTATTTGCATTATCTTCTGTAAAGTTACTAACGTTGCACTATGTGATGCGTAAAGAAATTAGTTATTAATACTATAGTTAAATAACTTTACGTAATTCATATAAAGGCTGGCAGGCTATCACCTATCTTGCAATAATTTAACGAATATGGATTAAAATATATATTTTTAAAAAATTTAAATGCGTATTTTTCATCAATCTAACTTTTTTTCAATTTTTCATTGAAATCGTACTGACTTGTAACAAATTATTTACCATGTGATTCTTTTTTTAAGTGAAATATTCATCGGTGTTCGGGGTGGAGTTTCTACATAATATTATACATATTCTTCAATGATTATCAAGCTGTCGTTCTGTCTACCTTGAACTTGTCATCATTTGGCCTCCTATTTGGCATGTGCTGCATAGTTAGCATACAACAAACATAACTTTGAATTAAGTTTATGATATTTTTCAAGAAATAAATTAAATATTTTTTGGTCCTATTTTCCATTTTTAACATCATTTGGTGGAGGGGGTGTTGGTTTTCTGAACACTCCATAACACATTGCTGTGATTAAAATCGACAGGGCTTCTGGCAGTTTTAAAAATGATGTTTACAAAATGACATCCCAATTTTAGACGAACCTAGGAGGTCTGCCCTTCCCTCTTTTCCTCCTTTGGCCCAATATATGCACATACAGATTAGACTACAGATTAGCACATACAGGTAGACATACAGATTAGCCATGCACCTACCCTGCGTACACTCCTGATTTGGATTTCAAGTATCGAATTAAGATCCTTGGACTGGGAATCATCGAACTTTAGAACTACAAGAACAACTCAATCTAATTTCTGAACTAGAGAAGCTAAGCTCGAAACCCATGTCCACTTCGAATGTAATATCTGCTGCCTTTGATTAGTATAATACTTGGTACCTTTGGCAAGTAAAATGTCTCAATGGTGCTGTCTCTTAATCTAATACCATTTATAGCAACCCTCACTTAAGTTCATTGAAAAGGAAACTTTTTCAATGGTACAGGCCGACAATGTCTTCCCCGAATTTGATAGAGGGAAATATTTTTTTACTGTTTTAAAATATCAATTCTGACTAATTATAAAGAAGAAGACACGTCACGCTGAGGAGGGTCAAGGTAAATGTGTAGGACATAGAGTTAGATATTCTTTAAGAGGTGTTGATTCAAAATTGGGATGGATACAGATATGGGTACAGGCTTATCGAGATTCATGCTAGGTAATCTTGAATCATGCTATGTAATCTGAATCTGCCACATATATGTCGCTCACTTGTGTACAAGTAAAAGTATTTCGTATTTTAAAATAAGACTATATATCCCATAATCTGAATCCATTCTCATCTGTTTTGTATTACGAACATTGCTTCACATACCTATGAAATTTTTCTTCCTCTTGAAGATAATCGCTTTACCATGCTGTGTGAGTTTCGCCAGGCAATCCGACTGAATGGCATCATTTTAGTTTTTTTTTTTTTTTCATCTAACTTCAAAATAAACCAACATTTATATTTTCCTTTCCTTCCTCGTGTACGTAAAATTTCATTTCATTTCTATAAAAATATTTTGAAAAGAAAGTTTTGTTTTGCTTTGATTATAAAAAAAGTTTTTCTTTTTCAATAATAAAGATAAGAAAGAATCAACTTTTCGATTCACCTGCTTCACATTTAAGTTTCCTCCGAGATTTTCTTCCACTTTTGAAGTTCGACGCTGAAAAGATTGGTAGGATCTCTCCCTCAGTTGCATCTAAGATGACCGATCCATATTTTTCACACAGATCCATAGATTAACTGAAAAAGGAAAAGCAAAAAGAATATAAACAAGATTGCTGCATGCTGTATATTCATTATTTCATGTACTCATTGGAGATAGTTCGTTTTATTTTTTTTTATTGGAGGATTAAACCTAGTTACAATAAATAGATATTTAAATTTTACAAATGTTAAAATCCGATTTTCCACAAAAAGGTTTTATATTCGAACAGCTTTTTATTCGAACATGTAGCGTATCGGCCTATAACGGCTACAAGAAGAAGACCCCTTTCACGTTCAGGGGAGCAATTTCAATTTTATTTACAAGCATTGTATATACAAATAATGAACACTGGATAATTATACACGTATGTGAAAAAATAAAATTAAAATTTGATCCCTAGTACACGATTCAATCACAAGTAAAGTTCACTTCCAGATCGGAGATTTTTTAAGGTTCTCGAGTTTACATCGAATCTAATTGCCTGGTCTGCATCAGACCTTAATTATCACACGGTGTGATAAACGAAACCAAAGTGTTCACTTTAAAGAACAGATGGATACTCCGGCCTATTCAGTCACCTCAGAGAAAATAAAAAGAAAAACAACACTTCTCGACGACTAGTCGCAGAACTTCCCTTCTTCTTCTTCAAAAAATTCCTTTTAAGACAATCCGTCAAGAGGGCGGTCAGCTTCCGTCACTTCTCATTGGAGTAGACATTTCTCAGCTCTTGGTCTGTCACCCATCACGATGGAACAGCTCATGATATAGCTCATATTCAATCTGTAGTTGTTCAACCTGTGAAGATCACATAGGCATCCGATAATCTCCCGAGTCTCATTATGCGTGATACTGGATATCTTCTATCAGATTTGAGTGACAGGTTGTTATCATGAGTCCAAAACACTCATTACATGCAATATAACTACCCACAATACTGCTCGTGTGGCATTAAGTGGAGGGATGGTTTATTATATAATTGTCAAATAACATACATTCCTCTCTCCTGGCAATGAAATGTCAAATCCCTTCCCATGAGAAAAAAACCGATACAAACATCATCTGTTCATCTACTTTTTCGGATATCTCCTCCCTCCAGGTGCTCGACCTAAGATAGTTTCTTGCAATGCCTAAACTCTTTTAACAGGGGATGGGATCAAGACTTCGATGAACTTCATACCATACTTTTGGTAGATTTTAAAAAATAATTTTTTGGTCATAATGAATCAATGTCAAATGCATTTTTTAAAGAAATTCGGCACTTTCCTTGGCTAATATTGCATAGTGTTTGTGGATATGTGAAAAAAGAATTTTCTTATTTAGACTCCTAAAAGACTCAGCCGGATTTCCCTTTTGTACACGCTTTATATATCAGGGACAACAAACAAGAATCGAACTCACGTTAATTCCCTTTTTAGCCTATCTTCAGCGATCAGACCATGCATGAGTGAATTAAAACTGTAAATATTTCAGCAATAATCAGTTAAACATATTATTTCAAGTTACAAAAAGCAGTCTAATGTCAATGGGTTTCATACAGTCCTATATTCAGCAACTAAAAGTGTCGATAATGAAAAAAAAATGTTTTAAAGAATTGTATCTTAAAATTAAAAATTATTGGTGGAGCATCTGTACGTTATACAATGAAATGTTTAATTTGGGTTGAGATGAGAAACGAATGCTGTTTAAGAAGGTGCTTAAAAGCAACTGTCCATAATTGCTAGAAGTAACCTAGAATAGTTCCACTACAAAGTCGAGTTGTCTGTGAAATGTCGCATAAGCATCCACTGTCCAGGAGCTTTAATGGGCCTTCGAGCTGTCGTCTTATCTACCTTGGAACCAACATCATTCGGCCTCCTGTGTGACATGTGCTGGAAAAGCATAACTTTAAATTAAATTTTCGATATTTTTTTCAATAAATCGATTCAATATTTCTCAATTCTTATGGATTTACAGTTTTTAAAATCATTACAAGATCTGTTTGGTGGAAATTATGTTGGTTTTCTGAACACAACACATCGCTGTCCTTAAAATTGACAGGACATCTGACAGTTTTAAAAAGGATGTAGGCAATGTGTCACCATAATTTTACACCCGTGATCTGTGGGGTAAAGCACCTCTCTCTCCGCATCCTTTAGCTCCTCCCCCTTTCCCGTTCGTTGAACTTCATGCCATACTTTTCATAAATTTTGAAAAAGAACATTTTGGAATCGCAAGTGTGAAAAAAAGTTTTCTGAAGTCAAAGACATTTTTTAAAGAAGTTCGATATTTTTATTTCTACTATTCTACTATTTCTACCTTTTAGCCTAACTTCAGCGATCAGGCCATGTATTAGTGAATTAAGACTATAAATATTTCAACAGTAATCAGTTAAACATATTATTTCAAGTTGCAAAAAGAAGACTAATTGGAATGAATGGCCGAGTGGCTACCGTTTTTTCGCTATAGATTACAGGTTTCGGGTGCGAATCACGGAGGGGGCCACGAATGTTAGTACTGGTTCGAAATCCACTTTAAACCGTAGGTCCTGGTCTAGTAAGATCGTAGACCGTTGTGGGGGTAGTGTGACTCGCGTCCGCAGCTCTTCAAGCTACACATGTCCCCTGAGCAGTGGTGAGTGAATCACACCGGTGCAGCCTTTGCTTATGGCATATATATTAACTGTCTCTGTATTGTCAGTTGCATTAGAACAAAAACTTTTTTTTTCATTTTGGTCTTTTTCTTCTTTTTCGGTTTTTTTTTTTTTTTTTTTTTTATTATTTTATTTTGGTATTTCCTTTTTGTCTATGGATTTTTTTTTATTTCAATCACAAAAATTTCTGTAAAATAAAAACTTACTTAAATTCCTATTCAATGCTTTAAACATTTTGATGGTTTCATTTAGATATTGATCATCGAAGCATCTTCCAAAGAATGTGGAATGTCTATAAAAAGTTCAAATATATCTTCTGCAATACCTTAGAGATTGATTTTGAGTTCTAATGTTTGCAAAAAAGAGCATTATCCTATCTCGAGATAAATTCCGTCGCCCGTCGTCTGGGAGGGAAGATTGTGCTCTGTAGAAATTGTGGCGCATACCGAAAAAACTTTTTTATTAAAATAGTTTTCGAGTAACGAGACATTGTCTTATTAGAATAGTTTACGATCCCAGTTTTAGAAGGGAAGCCACTCGCCCAGAAATAAATTGCCTATTTGTGGTTCGATTGCGAATTGCTTAGCTCGAGAATTTAGGATATTCTGGAAATTCCAGGAAAAGAATTATTTATATCCCACTTTCAGTTATAGAGGAGGATAAAACTAGATGTTATAAAATTTTATATTGTAATTTAGAAAT
Organism: Caerostris darwini; assembly: GCA_021605075.1. Taxonomy (NCBI): domain Eukaryota; kingdom Metazoa; phylum Arthropoda; class Arachnida; order Araneae; family Araneidae; genus Caerostris; species Caerostris darwini. The sequence goes on from BPLQ01014133.1 coordinate 20,848, forward strand.
GAATATTCCAACTATATTTTTATTGTATTTCTGAAATGAAGCTAAAACCTTTACCTAACTTCATTTTTTTCCAAACAAATTTAACCTACTTACAGATTTGACGTACAACTGCATCAGTTTACCATTTTGTCTCGAAAGAAATGTTTCGAATATACAGTTTATTTATTCATATACCTAATTTTTCCTGTATGTAAAATATTTAATGCATTTTTGTTGAGCATAGCTTACAATTGCATTAGCATATTTCTTCATCTTTGGAAAAATTCCAAATACATAAAGTGAAATTTTAAACTTTTATTATTTTCTTTTTATTCTTTTCTCTCTTTTATATTCATCTTAGAACACATTCATTCAAAATAGAGTTCTGAGAGACCTTCTCAAGATTTAATTAAATGACTAGCAATATAAATATGCTGGCGGCCGACGGGATAGCTGTGGGACGTAGCGAGAGAATGAGAATTGAAAAGCAGAATTAATCAATGTAAATACAGTCGTAGATAATAGTGCTTAATTAAATGGCTGTTGGTCTTAAAGACAACACCCTGTTTCTTCATTTTGTTTTAAAACTAACCCTTAGATACCTAAACTTTCGGCAGAGATGAATTCGTTTGCAAGCTACAACCTATATTACTAAGACATTAAAAACAACAAAATAAAAAGAATATGTATTTATTCAACTTTCATAGACACATAAACACGTCATTATTTACTGACCTTATAAATTTTATAGGAATCGAAATACTTTCTAATCAATAATGAATTTCTCTATGTAAATATCACTGAGATTTATTCTGGTGATTCTACATACGCTATTAACGAATAGTGTTTTAAATATGTTCCATTTTCCGCATTGTGTAAATAACATCCGATGAAATCAAAAGCTAATACAAAGTAATACCGTTTCCATCGAGAACTTTAAAACATTTATTGTAAAAAAAAAAAAAACATTTGCATATTTTAACATGGTCAAATTGGAGATATTGGAACATTTCGCATTCCCTTTCAGCTTCAAAGATCGAGTGTCTTGTTTGAAAAAGAATTTTTGCTTCATTTCCATTAGAACGGAATGAATGATTCACTTTGAAACATTAGTTCAGAGAACAAATATCGACGATGTTCCAAGGTTCTAAAAATACCGATGAGAGATAATCGACAAAAAATATCAAAGAGCACTCCAATTTGCATTTTTCAATCGTTGAAAATTGGAAAAGTTATGATTTCTTTCTCAGACTTTCCATTTGTCTGATGTAATAGTTTAAGTAAATTCTTTCTCGTAGTTTTGCATTTTTTTAAATTTCATTTTCGCTCATGTGTTTATTGATATTTTTGGTTAAAAATAAGATTTCTATTTTGATTTGTTTGACAGTTATTTAGATTTTAATTTTTAAAAACTTAGTTTATTTATAAAATTTCTCGACATACAGGGTGATTGTAATTAAAGTCACTTTCAAAATACTGTAAAAAAAGAAACATTCGTCACAATGAATTCACATTTCAACTGAAGATACTTGAAGATATTTAGTGCAGCATAAAAAAGTTCCAAAGTGTATGAATAGATGACTCAGTAAGCGGCACATATACGCTGTAAGCGGTATTTTCTGTAAGAAAAGTGAACTCGGCTGGAAGTGATAGTTTGAGTCGAAATAGTGTCAACGTGCAATAGAACCTCATTAAGTCGAACTTCGGTAAGTCGAAAACCTCCAAAGTTCGAAAAAACTTTTTGTTCCCTTCCCTTCAAGCAAACTGCTTCCGTTACTCAAAATTTTAAAACCCTCTATATATCGAAATAATTATTAATCCCCACAAGCCATTTTGATATATATATTTTCCCTCCGTAACTAAAAAAAAAAAAAAAAAAATTTGGACCTCTGTATCTCAGAATGATGCAGCAATGTTTGATTTTACAATCATTTTTGCAACCTTTACAACTCGATCATTTGAAACATAATAACCTCTATAGCTCAACGAAAAATAAGTTACCGACTTTAAGGATTTGCCGACAATACACGTCATTGTTTATTAGAAAACAATGTATGATTATACAGCAAATAAAATAACCAATTCTATGAAATATTCTTATTATAATTCTTATTATTGATAGTTGATTTCATTCGAACTCTAGCGAAGCAAATCTTTTGTTGTCTATTGCAATAATATCATAAGTAGTTTGGTTTTTACTGCAATACACATCTATTTTAACAACAGTATACGAATAATATTGTTAAAAAATTAGTGATGTGACATGTAAACTGAACACTTTGACTCTTGCTGAAAAGTTTGAAGTGCTTGAAGCTGTGAAGAGTTGTCAAAAAAAGAAAGACGTTGCTGAACAATTTGGCAACCAATGAGTACTATGTCAACAATAATAATAAAATGAATCAGACATGGTGAAAAAAATTGAAAACGGTCGAAGTTTGTCCTGCAAAAGACAACGAATTGCAGAATTTCCCGGCTTGGAGGAGTGCTTACTTAAATGGTTTAAGCAGTGTCGTAACCAAAACATATGTGTCAGTGGACACTGTTGCAAGAAAAAGCCGAAATGTACTCTAAATCACTGGGACTGGCTAATTTCAGGGCCAGTAACGGATGGCTTGAAAAGTTCAAAAGAAGACATGAACTGTTTTTCAAGAACGTTTGTGGAGAAAGTGCAAGGGTCAACATTGAAACCTGTGACAAATGGAAAAGCGATTTGCGAGGCTTGTTACGTGGTTATGAACCTGACAATATCTTCAATGCTGACGAAACGGAACTGTTTTTTAAATATCTTCCTGATAAGACTCTAACTTTTAAAAATGATCGATGCCATGATGGGAAGCATAGCAAGGAACGTTTGACTATTTCACTCGCAGAAAACATGTCTGGCACAGAAAAACTCTCACCATTAGGCATTGGAAAAGCTAAGAAACCTCGTTATTTTCAAGATGTAAATCGCTACCTTTGAAATATGAAGCAAATACAAAGAATGGATGACTTCTGGAATTTTCAAAAACTGGCTCATAAATACTGGCAAGAGAGATGTCAAAGAAAAAAAAAATTCTATTATTCATTGATAATTGTACGGCACATAGTAATATTTCACAAAGCAGTTAAAATCCAATATCTGCCTGCCAATACCACATCAAAATTGCAGCCTATGGATCTGGTATCATTAAAAACTTCCCAGTCATTTTACACCGGAAAGAAGTAGTCAGGAACATGTTGGATAATAGGAGGAAGAAGAAAATAATTTTATTAATTTTTGCAAGCCATGAGAATGGCTGACAAAGCTGGCGAATGTAACTGCGACTACTATAAAAAAAATTGTTATGTACACTGTATGTTTTCCATTGTCATCAACAGAAGAAGCGTGAAGTAAAAGTTATTTATCCAGCCTCCTGCAGAATACCGGATACAGCTACAGTGGTATTTGAAACAGGATTATGTTTTGAGGACTTCACGCGTGCGATGGAGTTATTACTGCTGGCATTGCATAATCTGATGGTAGTAAAATTGCCTAGTCAAAGAAATGTGGAAATCCTGAAACC
>BPLQ01014134.1:0-83019 GCA_021605075.1 Caerostris darwini
CGAAAAAATCAAAGAATAAAAAATATACTTAACTCGAATTGTGAATCATTAATACAAATAATATAATTTTACTCTTAAAGTGTTCTTATTTTCTATTCTAAATTCTTTTGCAAACGATTTTTGAATTAAATAGTTTAAAAGTGCAAATTAAACAACAACAAGTAATATAAAAAAAAAAATGTAAGTCAATTCCTATTTTTTTTTTTCACTCTATTGCAGGAAGTCCTTTATAAATAATTTTCATTCATTTTTTTAAGTTTATCTGGTGCCATCTATTGGTAGATATAGGCAACTTAACTCTAAAAAAAAATAAAATTAATGAATTAAATTTAATTACTGAATTACTATTTGAAAAAACTATATTAACGTCCAGTGTCATCCACTACAAGTTCAAAAAAAAATATATTTGGACTTGAGTGGATGAATAAAAAGTATTTTATGAACGATTGAAAATTTTAACAAGACATATAAAGGGAGAGTGTGAGCTAATAGAAGGAATTGAAAAAAATAAAATGTTTATTTGCATAAAAAAATAAGAAGAATTTTTTTTTTTATGATTTTTGACTAATGATCATATAAAATATTAAATTCAGAGAGTAAAATATAATTTATAAGTTTTATAATTCGTATGAAATAAACAGACAAATAAATCTCTTGCTTTATATATAGAGAGACAATACTAATTTATTTTTAATAAGAATAATTATATTATATAAAGGGTGATTATAATTAAAGTCCCACTTTCAAAACGCGGTAAAAAAAAGAACCCGTCGTCACAATGAGTTCAAATTTGAACTGAATATACTTGAAGGGGGAAACGGCTTGGAAGTCATTTTTTTCCGTCAAAAAAACGAAACAATCAAGCACATTGAACACTTTAGTTGGTTTAATGTGCAACTCGTACCAAATCCGTCGTCATTTCGATTGAAAATATCACTGGCAACGAATTCACTTTCTTGATGCCGCTTACAGCGCCATCTATTGATACACTTTGGAACTGTTTTTTGCTGCCGTACCGTTCCACCCTTCTTCAGGTATCTTCCGTTCATATTTAAACTCATTGTGACCAGTGGTTCTTTTTTTACAGTATTTTGAAAGTGGGACTTTAATTATAATCCCCCTGTACAATATAATTATACTTATTTTTAATAATGATAGTTTATTAAACTATTTGGCGAGAATTATTAATATTTTAAAACCTATTGAAATATTTTTAAACATTTTCACTGTATTGGCATATTTTTTTGTAATCTATTTATTTTTTAAATTGTTATTCCATTTATTTTTTGGCAAATGATGAATTTACTGATGATTTTATTCCTGTTGATGATAAATTTATAATAAAAATATGGGGTTGGCATTTTGTATTCGTATCATTTATAATTTTGTTTCCTATAACCGTTTTGAAAAAAAAAAAAAAAAAAATAGAACCTCAACTTTAATTAAGGGTCTAGAATTTTCAAAAAATCATTTTTTTTTTTTTTTTTTTTTTTTGTGATATTTTCAAAAGTATAATCCTTTAAGAATATAAAGTTGAATTTGTGTAATAATAGAGAGTTTTTGCATAACGTTTTTTTATCGTCCGATATTTTTTTCTCTAGCGCGCATGCTCATAGGCACATTATTACAGATACGCATGCGCAATTTGCTAAGAGCATGCGCTCTAGGGAGAAAAAAATATCGGACGATAAAAAAACGTTATGCAAAAACTCTCTAATATTGACGATATTTTATGTTCTACAGCCCATTTAGCTGAGAATATGCTTACTTACCTAATATTAAGAATATGCTTACCTTAAACTTCAAACTCATTTATTTCGAAACTACTTTTTTCTGCACGGTGTGAGATAAAAAAAAAAATAAACTAGTCGGCCGATTCGTCTCAAATTTTACTATGATATTCAGTACACCAATACCTATCGCTGGAACTAAAACAAATTTTTACTTTGAATAACTCTTATTTTTTACAAACAAAAAATAATGAAAAAACAGTCTGTTTTCTTTATGTAAATTTCAACAACACGCTATTTTGTCAATTTTAAATTTTTTTTTATTATTCTAGTTCCTGCGATAACTACACTTATACTGATCATAAAAATTTTTAATACGCTTTTATTAGTTTCACCTGTATGTTCGTTTGTTTGTAACAGACTCTTTGGGCTCGATTTTGCCATACTTTAAGCGATCAGATTTAATTGAAGCGTTGTAGACTTATCAAGGACCGTAAAATAGTTTGATAAGTTTATTATCTCATCATGATTATGATCGCCAGGATTAGAGATTTTATTTCAATTTATGAAGAGCAATTTAACCCATGTAGAATGAAAGTACCTAAGACATTCAAACCTACGTGGGAGAGTGTCACAACGGATAACGCGCCTGACTACGGATCAGGAGATTCCCTGTTCGAATCCTGGTTGGCTCGATATATTCGCATTTAGCCTTTGTTTTACTCACAATTGAATTATTGTCAGAAGTATAGTTCCAATTATCCGTACCGGGACCTCCTTTAAATATTATAGTTTAAAAACACTAAAAAAAAGGCTTTTAGAGTTAATCAAACAAAATTGTTAACATAAGAATAAAATGACTGACGAGAAAAGTAATGCCACTGTTCTAAAAGCATGGGGTGCTCGATATCAATTAATGTAATTTTTCACTAGTTTCATTCCGAAATGCAGAGTTAGTTTATAAATGTCATACAAAGCACCCCACCCTTTTAGAACAGTGACATTCATTTTCTCCTCAGTCATTTTATTCTTATGTTAACAATTATTTTTTACGTTTTAGTTTGATTAACTCTAAAGCGTGTTTTTTAGTTTTTTTAAACTATTAATTTATTTGTTTTTTGTATACAGATAGTGAAAGAGCCAAAACTTGACCCACCACTCAGGTCCATATTTATGAGGAGGGAAAGTTCAACGCCTCTTCTTAACTACTTAAAAGTTTTTTTTTTTAATTATAATTTTTTTGCATACTATTAAAGTGATTTAATATATCTATAAAGTGTGAATAACATTGTTCCTTGTTTTCATTAAAAAAAAATCCCCAAAAAATCGTCGAATTCAAGGGCGTTAGAGCAACCTTAATTTTGCAAATAAAAACATTCACTAATTTCTTTCTAATCTGTGTCTTATTGATTCAGGATGTTACAATACATAACAATAAGATTTATATGTTTAAAAAAACAGATATAATCTATCTGTTAAACATAAAGAGTGTTTTTATTTCATAAGGTTTTTTGTAATCTAATACACAATATAAACAATCTTAAATAATTGTTTGCATAAATGTTTTCATTCTTAGTATGAACAATTAGCTTTTAAAATAAATTGTTAGCATTTAACGATTAAAAAAGAAAAGTTTCCAATAGCCAATGATCCATATCTGGATATAAAGTAATCGAAAATATTTTGAGGTCATTTTACGCTACAATAAAAGTTACTCAACTAATTGTATAATCTTATGAGGAATTTGTTTTGAACAGGTAGTGGTTTGTTTGATTTGGAATTACGTGTGTGAAATTCATGTTTGTGGATACTTAGAATTACTTTTGGAAATCACTTCATAGAGTTTTAAAATATTTGCTGTAGTTTATTTTTTACCAAAGCTATAGAAGTAAATAGAACAGATATTATTATACGTAAGTATGGTGAAACATACGCTTCTATTTTATTGTTACATATCAATATTACGTTTCACTTATTGTGAAGCTTATCGTTTTAATATCAAAGTATTAAAAATTTTTAATAAGGTTTTGTGTTTAGATAAGTTAGATAGGTTAGAGAGTTTTTGCATACCGTATTTTTATAATACGGTATTTTTTTTCTCCCTAGCGCGCATGCTCATAGGAAATTGCGCATGCGTATCTGTAATAATGTTTCCTATGAGCATGTCGTATTATAAAAATACAGTATGCAAAAACTCTCTAATAACGTTTTTTATCGTCCGGTGTTTTTTTCTCCCTAGCGCGCATGCTCATAAGAAACATTATTACAGATAAGCATGCGCAATTTCCTATGAGCATGCTTGCTAGGGAGAAAAAAATATAACACCAGTTTTAAAATAATTCAATTAATTAAGTTTTAATTTACTAATTCGTTATTTGTCGTAATTTGTTAATTCGATGCATTTATTATTGATTGTTTTCATTGTATTTGTTATTCATCGTAATATGCTATGAGTTAATTCATTATATACATTATTTGTTGACTCGTTGTATTCGCTATTCCTCATGCTTTTTTTTTTTTTTTTTTTTGTTTTTATTACTGGTGATTCGTTACATTCGTTATTCACCGTAATATGTTATTCGTTTTGTTTTATTCGTTATTGGTTGATTCATTCTAATTATTGGTTAATTCGTTGTATTTGTTATTCGTCGTAATAATGTTTCATTAATTCGATGTATTCATTATTAATAATTCGTTATATTCGTTTCATTATTGGTTGATTCGTTGCATTTATTATTCATTGTACTTATTATTGGTTGATTCGTTGTATTTGTTATTCATTGTACTTATTATTGGCGATTCGTTATTAATTGTAATATGTTATTGGTTAATTTGTTGTATACATTATTGATTGATTCGATGTATTCGTTGTACGTAATACGCTATTTGTTCATTCGTTATTCGTTGTAATATGTTATTGGTTAATTCGTTGTATTCATTATTGGTTGATTCGATGTATTCGTTGTACGTAATACGCTATTTGTTCATTCGTTATTCGTTGTAATATGTTATTGGTTAATTCGTTGTATTCATTATTGGTTGATTCGATGTATTCGTTGTACGTAATACGCTATTTGTTCATTCGTTATTCGTTGTAATATGTTATTGGTTAATTCGTTGTATTCATTATTGGTTGATTCGTTGTATTCGTTATAATAGCATGTTGTTCATTGTACTCATTATTGGCGATTCGTTTAATTCGTTGTTTGCCATAATATATTATTTTTAATTCGTTGTACACATTATTGGTTGATTCGTTATACGTCATAACATGTTATTTCGTTTTAATTCGTTATTCGTCGTAATATGCTATTTGTTAATTCGTTTTATTCGTTATTCGTTGTAATATGCTCTTTGTTGATTCATTTTATTCATCGTAATATGTTATTTGTTGACTCGTTTTATTCGTTATTCGTCGCAATATGCTATTCATTAGTTCTTTATATACATTGTTCTTCGTAATATTCGTTTTTCGTAATGTTATTTGTAATATTAAATTATTTGCCATTTGAAACATTGTGCAAATTACTGTAAAATTGCCAATTATTTCAACAGAGCACTTAATAATCGATTTTTATACAAGTAATATTCTTTTCTCGATACTTCACGGACAAAAAAAAATAATCTTGTTTTTCATTATCCATCCATCCGAATAATCGAAGAGAAAATTGCATTCCATTTCGCTATTCTAAGATATAGAAATGGACAGCAAAAATAAATAAAAAATCTATCCATTGAGCTAGTTTCTGCTTTGCTAATTATGGCAACAATTTGTGATGAGTTATCCTTGCTGGTTATTTCCAATATCTCATAAAAAAGAAATTTACACTCTAAGAAAAACTCGTAATTTGTATCATTTGGAATGCCTTATTGCTGATAATGTTTTGTGATTTGTATTTTGTATTCCAACTTAACTGTTACCGTAATCAAGGAGTAAAGAGATAAAATATTATTTGCAACAGGAGATGAATTATTGCTTGATGACGTTTGTGATTTGTATTTTGTGTTCCAGTTTTACTGTTTCCGTAATCCTTATGTAAAGAAATAAAACATTATTTACATCACAAAATGGCCGATGATTTAGTTGCCGCCCGTCTAAAAAAATATAATTGGTATTTTTTTAAAGTTGGTAATAAGATTTAGCTGTAGTTTAATAAAAATGTAACCAATTAAAATATTAGAAAAATAATGTTCTGTTCCCCCTTTCCTCAGTTTAAGATTCTTAGTAAATTTATCCTTTAATTAATATCCTTTAATCTTGTTTCTTCTGTAATTGAACTCTGCATACGACTGTGCCCAAAAAGTAAAAGCAATTTATATTCAAAAACTCTTTATTTATTCTTCCAAATTTATTTCATCGCCTTCAAAGAAATTCCCCTCCGGACACAATGCACTTATGCCAACTTTTTTTCTAATCTTCAGTGCATGCTAAAATGTCATCGGCAAGAATGGCCTTCAAAGTGCGCGCCGATTTATGTTGAATCCCTTCAATCGACTCAAAACGGTATCCCCGGAGTGGTCTTTTGAGTTCAGGGAATAGCCAGAAGTGGCACGTTGTGAATACGCTGGTTGTGGAAGGATATGGGTTTCATTTTCAGCGAAAAGGTCACGAAGAATCAATGCAGTGTGAGCTGGCGCATTCAGTGTTTTCGGTACATATCGAGATTTGACGCGTTTGACGCCCAAAATGGAATTGACCGATCCTTTTGAAATTCCTACTTCATCAGCAAGGTCTCTAATTGTAAATTGACGGTTGGCACCAAATCTTTAATTTTTTTGGACATGCGCTTCGTCGGTTGAGGTGGATGTTCGACCAGAGGGCTCTTCGTCTTCAACGCTTTCTCTGCCTTCTTTGAACTGTTTATACCACTTCTAAACATTTTCCGATATAGGAATGCTCGCCGAATGACTTCTGCTACATTCTATACATTTCCGCAAACAAAATTGAATGCAAGTTCTTTGCTCAATTCATTCAGACGTTTCAAAAATCGCCGGAATCAGTTTTAGCGTCTCACAAAGCCATGTGTAACTCAAACACTAATGAATATTTTGACGTCAAGGACAGTGCTAGCAACCTAAAATAAAAAAAGAATTAAAATTCCGTAATCGCCGGAAATTTTAAATTAAAAATGGGTCTTACTTTTTGGACACATTAGTATGTTAAATATTGTTTCCCGAAGCTATTATTATGCCCTTTTCACCAGTTTAAAATTTTTAGTAAATTTATCCTTTAATCTTTTAATTCTATTTTTTCTGTAATTGAACTCTGCATATATCTCAAGGAAATGCACCTTTTCCCCAATTTTCCCTTAAGCATGACATAATCCCTTTGCGGTTCCTTTAACACCACACCTTCGACACACCACCCCCTACACCCTCGCAAAGTGCCAACTCATTAATCGGCCCCATTACTGTACAAACACAACCGCCAAACTTGCCTACTCATTCTCCCAGGGGGGAGGGAAGGAAACGGCTAGAACATATTCGAATGAGGTTAGAACACATTCTGGGCCACTGGAACTTCCAATCTCAAGCGAAACCGAAAAGAGCGTATTTTTGCGAAGATGGCGACCCCGATCCGTAAACCGAGATGAGTTGAGTTGCAGGGAAAACACCTGTTTGACCTTGTGACATCCGTTACTGTCTTCGAAATCAGTGGCGCGTTCGATTTCGGTGGCATCATCGCCACCTCCTACTACTCATCTTGTTTCCTTCTCCACGCGCCAGTCCTCTGTGATTTTGCCGTCGTCTTCTTCTTCTATGCCGAGAATGAAGCCTGTGATTAGTACGAATTCGAAGGTAAGTGGCTTTGCTACTAGTATTTTGGAAAATATTTGCGCCTCAACTCCAGTTTCGTTTAATGCAAACGATTTTTTTCGCATCACTGTGCTTTGGATTTCGAATGAATGATGTTGTTTAATTGTTGGATTTCGAATGATGTTTCATTTAATTAATGGTTATTTATTGAAATTACCCGAATGTTGTTTTAAATAAAAGAATATTTCAAAATATTTTTTTTAAAAATCTTTTGGTTAAACGAATTATCGAACAATAAATAATCTTGGATTTTGTTTTGATTTCCGATTTTTTTTGTGTGTGTGTTCTATAAAAATTATCAAATCAACATGACCGACATTATTTATAAACACCGCGAATAATTAAAATATGTATGTTTGCTTAAAAAAAAAAAAAAAACAGATTTGATGCCATATTATATATAAGAATTCTAATCGGCAATATCACACGCTGATATCGAAAGAATTATTATTGTTCCAAAATATTGAAAAAAATATTTAAAATGAAGCTTATGTTATTCATTTGTTAGTGAATATAAATTCTCTTTTTATTTTTGAGAAGCTTTCAAATAATAGTTGAAAATAAATGTTGTGAATTCTTTTTTTCTTAATTCTCTTTGATCATTCAATATTTATTTCTACCAAACGATATTTAACAATATTTATTTCTGTCAAACGATGTTTAACAATATTTATTTCTGTCAAACGATGTTTAACAATATTTATTTCTGTCAAACGATGTTTAACAATATTTATTTTTTACCAATCGATATCTAACAATATTTATTTTTTAGATATTTATTAACAATATTTATTTCTACCAATGGATTTCATTCAATATTTATTTCTACCAGGAATAACCAAGATTATTCTTTTAATTTTTACGATTTTTCGATTGTACGAATTTAAGAACCTCTAGATTTGATCAAAAATTCGTGTATATTAATATTTCTAATATTTAATATTAAATTAATAAAGGCAAAAAAAAAAAAAAAAAAAAAAGACAATCACAGAACGCTATTTGGCAACAATATAATTTGTGATTCTTTCTCCTATTTAATGTGCATTGAGGGAAGATGTTAATAAAAATCAAAAAGAATGCATTGTTTATCTCAAATGCAAATGTTTCAAATGTAATATCCAATGCGAAGTATCTGCTATCTGATCTTTAAATTAATATTCATGACACCTGTTTCAGGTTATCTACACGATCTGCCAATTCAATCATAAAATCAAGATAAGAAATGTTTGTTACAAAGTATTTATAGATTTTTTTTTTTCATTATTACCATCATTCTTTAAAATGCTTTATTATTATTAAAAAATGATTATTCAAGAATTTATTTTTCTTCACGAGGTATTGTATCCTTAAGAATAGGTCAAAGAATCAAAGGTGTTATTCAGTCTTGTTGTTTGCTTTGATTAGGTCTCCATGCTAAAATCATTTAAATATTCATTCAGATTTAAACAAGCATTGATTATGTTGGAATAATTAATCAGCTAGTCGATCGCGATCGACTGGTAATTTACAAAGCAATTTTTTTTATTGATTTCAATCGATTAGTTATTTACAAAGTAATTTTTGCTAGATCGCAATCGACTGAAAATTTTTTTGTAAATTATCAGTCGATTACAGTTGATGGATCCCAATTGATTAGTAATTTACAGATTAATTTTTGGTCGATATCAAGGGTCGATAGCACATGTGTAAGGGTTTTAACTAGGGATGGTAAATTACTTGTGAAAAGATTTCATAAATTTAAGACATATCAATAATTATGTGAAAATGTTTCAAAATAAAGCGATTGATTATTAGATAATTGTTATGACATAACATATTGGATATTGTAGCATAATTGATCGCCATCGATTATTAAATTATAAAATAATTTTTTGGTAGATTGCAATCGACTGGTAATTTACAAAGTCATTTTTGGTAGATCGTATAAGATTATAATGTTAAGCCATAATCCTCCGAAAGTTCTATAAATAATTTTTTGCTCACTATTGTACACAAACAAGAAATATATTCAACCAATGCATAAAAATCGCCAGATTATTGTATCACTTATTGTAGATGTATTCATTATTTTACGCTGGTTAGATCAAAGATAACAAAGTAATATATGAGTATATATTAATAACAGAGTAATTTTTGGTAGATCGCAATCGACTGGTTATTTACAAAGTAATTTTTTATCGATCGTAGAGGATTATAATGTTAAACGACTATCCTCCGGAAGTTCCATCAATAATTTTTTAGTCAGTCGAAACAAGAAATATATTCAAAAAACAAGAAATATATTCAAGATACAAGAAATATAGGTCACAAACAACAAATATATTCAGCAAAATGCATAACAATCGTCATAGATTATTGTATCCCTTATTGAAGATATATTCATTATTTTACGCTGGTAATTTACAAAGTATTTTTTGGTAGATCGCAATCGACTGACTATTTACAAAGTGATTTTTATCGATCATCTAAGGTTATAATGTTACGCTACAATTCTCCGGAAGTTATAGAGATAGAATTTACAGAGATTGAATTAATGCGTGCCATAATTGTATACTGCCATGCCATCTCTACATCAATCCTACGTTTCTTTTGAATACAAATTGCCTTGATTAAACGTAATGCACATTAGTAATTAGTAAGCGTTATGAAACGCCCCTTGGGTATTAGGTTGCCGGAACCCCAGTGTGTTGTTGTTTGTTGAGATAATCTTCGGATGATGCGAATATCCAATCTTCGTCCCATATCTCTGTAAGACACGAGAGACGGAAGAGTTCGAGGTCACGGTCTCGTGGCTTAAGCGATCATGACATCCGTTGTGTCTTTTCTTCCAAGGTTGGTGAACCGCCTTCTACCGCACACACGAGGGTGGAATGTCCCGTTGCATGCACACTCGTCCTCGCACGAGTCTTCTCCACCCTTCCCCGACCCGAACGCACCTCCAAGACAAAGGAAGTTTTCGTGAATTTGTAATCAATGCATAGATTAAACCAGGGGTCGCCAACCCAAATGATCTTGCGAGCCACTTTGGAAATGCATTCTAACTCTGCGGGCCGCATGTAAAATTATATATCATCATATTAGATTGAGACCCAATATAGACATTTTTTTGAATGAAAAATTAAAACAGAATGAGTTATTTTTGTGGTTACTATTATTCTTACATGGAAACAATTTTTTTTGTTCTAATGCAGCTGGCAAACACTTAGACAATTGTCTTGGATGATTTAAGGCAAGAGGCGCACTTACGTTACTCCCTTAGCACTACCCAGGAGGTGCGTGGTGTAGCTTGAAGATAAGCTACGGACGTGGAGTAACAATATCTCCGCAGCGACTGTTAGACTGGGACCTACGATTTAAAGTGGATTCCGAACCACTACAAACATTCATGGCACCATCAGGACTCGAACCCGAAACTTGCGGTACCGAGCGCCAGAGCGCAAGCCACTCGGCCATTTCAACCCTACATGTAAACATAGATACTATAAAAATGATGATACTAAACGCATATTGCAAAGAAATTTATAACACTAAAAATGTATAAATATAAACGAAATACAAAAATGAAATCATTGAAAAATATCTATTTTACTAGTGCAATATGTGTTTCTCCATCTTTCACTTAGGTTTTTGCAAATCGATCCATATTTGGGTATTTCTACATCATAATGGGTGTTGCAGGTTAGCGTTCCTTTACGTTGGAGCGTGCTTTGTGTTTGGTCACTTTCATTTTAGAAAAAAAAAAAAAGATTCGTAGGTGTAAGTTGAACCAAAAACGCTAACAACTGAAACTAAGAGTCTAGTTTGCTCTACTATCAACAATCAACTGTGCACTTAAAGTGAAACATAGAACCTGTTAAATTAGATGTTCCAAGATTCGCGCGCATCATGAATTCGTAGAATACACTGAAGTGACAAAAGTCATGGGATACCTCTTAATATCGTGTCGGCCCTCCTTTCGCCCGGCGAAGTGCAGCAACTGGACGTGGCATGGACTCAACAAGTCGTTGGAAGTCTTCTGCAGGAATATTGAGCCATGCTGTCTCGATAGACGTCCATAATTGTGAAAGCGTTGATGGTGCAGGATTTTGGGCACGAACAGACCTCTCGATGAGGTCCCATAAATGCTCGATGGGATTCATGTCGGGCGATCTAGGTGGCCAGAACATTCGTTGGAATTGTCCAGAATGTTCTTCAAACCAATCGCGAACAGTTGTGGCCCGGTGACATGGCGCATTGTCATCCATAAAAGTCACATCGTTGTTTGGGTACATGAAGTCCATGAATGGCTGCAAGTGATCTCCAAGTAGCTGAACATAAGCATTTCCAGTCAATGTTCGGTCCAGTCGCACCAGAGGACCAAGTCCATGCCATGGAAAAACAGTCCGCACCATTACGGATCCACCACCAGCTTGAACAGTGCCTTGCTGACAGTTTGGGTCCATGGCTTCGTGGGGTCTGCGCCACACTCGAACCCTACCATCAGCTCTTACCAACTGAAATCGTGACTCATCGGACCAGGCCACGGTTTTCCGTTCATCTAAGGACCAACCGATATGCTCACGTGCCCACGAGAGTCGCTGCAAGCGATGCCGTTCTGTCAGTAAAGGCACTCGAGTCAGTCTTCTGCTGGAATAGCCCAAGAAAGCCAAATTTCTCCGCACAGTTCTAACAGACAAGTCCCTTGTACGTCCCACATTGATTTCTGCGGTTATTTGACGCAGTGTTGCTTGTCTGTTAGAATTTACGGCTCTTTGCAGACGTCGCCGGTCTCGGTCGTTAAGTGCAGGCGGTCGACCACTGCGCTGTCCATGGTGGGATGTTATGCCTGAAATTTCATACTCTCGGCACACTCTTGACACAGTGGATCTGGGAATGTTGAATTCCCTAACGATTTCCGAAATGGCATGACCCATGCGTCGAGCTCCAACTAGCATTCCGCGTTCAAAGTCTGTTAATTCCCGTTGTGCGGTCATCATCACGTCAAAACCTCTTCACATGAATAACTTGAGCAGAAATGAAAGTTCTGCGAAAGCACTGCGCTTTTATACCTGTTCTACGCGATGCTACTACCATCTGAAAATTTGCATATTGCTGTCCCATGACTTTTGTCACTTCAGTGTATAACTCAATTATTCTCCGAACTCATAATTCTAAACTCATACATAAAACAGGCAATATTTCTTATATATTCCCAAGAATATTATTTAAAAATCAAAGTTAATTTTTTCTCATAATTTCGACAATTAATATTTGAATATAGGGATGCACACATAATGTATTTTTTAATACATTGGTTTTCACTACTTTGGACATTATAAAATCAATATATTTTGTGAAAGTGGGATAAATCTCACGGGCCGGAAAAATATTCACCCTGGCCATCCCTGGATTAAATGATAGCCGAATTTAAGCCGTTTCCAACTATAATAATTATTATTATTTGTTGCATGTCGTAAGTTATTATTATTAATTATTATAAGAAATAATGCTAAACTTAGGCTCACTCAATGAACGCCTATTCTGTGTTATGACATTTTTGTATCTGGTGGAAATTCACTTTTAATGGCTTAAGATTTCGATAGAATCTGGCTAATTGGTCATCGCTGATTGAAATGGCTATAATAAAATAACTTGAATATGAATCATTCATGTATTTTACACTAATAATATTAGATAGAAGTTGAAATGTTCACCAATTTTATTTTATTTTGCCGATCTTATACACAGAGAACAGTGACTACAGTGGCTGAGTAACTAGCGCTCTGGCTCTCGGTAATATAGTTTTCGGGTTCAAATCCCGGCGGTGACGTGGATGTCTGTAGTGTTTCATAATCCATTTTAAACTGTAGGTCCCGGTCTTATATGGCTATTGAGCGTAAGGCTGACAACCCTACCCCTTAAAAAGAAAGACATCTTCTGTCTCGAAATCTGCCAAAAGGCGGATTATTTAGACTACCATGGGTCTGTTGTGTCACTGATGATGATGAGTTGAGGAAAGATTTTAAATTATTAACATTATAAATGTAAAAAAAAAAAATATGGCAGCTTTTTTTTTGGTGGCGACTATTCACATGCAACTTTCTGTTTAACAAACCAACAGATGGTGAACATTGAATGATGTTTTTGTCATGGCCAGTGATATTGACTTTATATACGCATTGGATGTAAAGAAACACGAGGCTTATACAGACGCCCCATAAATCGCAAATAAGGCCATTTAAAACACATCTCTGTTATTCACATTGAGGGTTGAATGTCAAACAATGCATTTTAAAGAGACGTAAATGCTGAATTCATTTACAGTAAAGCCCAAAAAAAAAAAAAAAAAAAATCTGATACTTTACTGTTTAACATTGCATTATATAAAAAAAAGAAGTACGCATTGAAATGTGTGATAAAACCATTACAGTATGATTTGTTGAACGAAAGGTGTTTAGCTTACGCAAAATAGATTCATTTAAAAGTTTTTTTTATATGAATAACTAACAAATGAATGTGGACTTGAATGGCCGAGTGTCTGGTGCCACAGGTTTTGGGGTCGAGTCCTGGCGGTGCTAAGGATGCTTGTGTGATTTCGGAATCCACTTTAAACACTTGGTCCCGGTCTAATAGGACCGTAGAGCGTTGTCTTGGGGTTTAGTCACTCTTCAGTCCTCGTGGTTCCTCGCTAATGTGAAGCTGCCTATTACCCTTAGTCGTGGGCCAGTCGCCTGCGACAGGGTCTTATGGGCCTGGTGTAGGCTTTCCTACACCAGGGAGATTAGTAGCAACAGATGAATGACATGATACGCAATGTTTAAGTAATTAATATACTTACTTATAAAAATAGTTTTTTAATTTATTTGGAAAAGTTTCTGGTGTCTAGTGAATTATTATTTACAATTGAAAAAAAAAGTAATAAACGTAACTTTTCTAACAGCGCCAGATCGATCAAGATTGTTAGTGATTTCGCTTGTCGCTCTTGGGGGGATTTCTTACCCAATCAATATTTTGTGAATAATTTGTAAATATTTTAACTTTTTATGTGTTTTTTTTATACAGCAGTAAGGCAAAATCTTTTGTGATTTTTACTAAGAAAAAAAATAATAAAGTCATTTTTCATAATTATCCTAAGAGTAAGATAACCTGAATAATCGGGGAAATCAGCTTAAAAAATAGTGTTTGTTTAAATTAATTTTTAAAGAATATTCAGCATATGTATACAAGAATAAACTAAAAAAATTTATCAAAGTGCTCAAATTCGTTAGAACTATAATCATGTTTTCTTTTACTATTTATAACGATTCAAAAGAATGTTTATAAGAAATATTTTTGGATTTCTGAAGAACAAACAGTGAACTAGTTCCCAATATCAACTATTTTATGCCTGCCAGCAATTTATTTACTGGACGGATTAGTTGGACCATCTGTCGTTTGTAAACTAGTTCATATTTTTTTGTCCCTGGCATTCTAAAAATTATTGTTATGCCTTCACCTATTTATTTGTTGTTGATAAATAACATTTTATGTGTCAACAAAGTCGACCAAGATTAAAAATACATTTGAAAACAATATTAAAAACAAATATAAGTATATACGACACACATAACAATAGTTTAGGTTGGGATTTTAATAAAAATATCCTGTTCTATTATATCAAAATTTACAAGTCAATTAAAAAATACATGTGACCATTTTTTATGAATGTCCACAAATTCAAACTTTATTTGTCTATCATAAGCAGGGTTATAAAATGCCATTGTGAATTTTATAGTCTTGTAATTAAGTGATTATCACTCTAATTAACATAGAAAATATGTAGTTTGATAGATTGAGTGTCTAAAAAATAAAAATATGGAATGATTCGATATTCGATTTCCTTTTGAGTGCAGAATTAGAAAGCATCCAGATGGATTAAATCAGGGGTGGCCAACCCGCGGCCCGCCTATAATATTTTTCCTGCCAAAGAGATTTATCGCACTTTTACAAAATATATTTATTTTATAATGGCCGAAGTAGTGAATACCGAAGTATTAAAAAAATACATTATGTGTGCATCCCTATATTTAAACATTAACTGTCGAAATGAGGGCCTGAATGGCCGAGTGGCTAGCGCTCTGGCGCTCGGTACCACAGGTTTCGGGTTCGACTCCCAGCGGTGCCATGGTTGTTTGTAGTGGTTTGGAATCCACTTTAAAAAGTAGGTCCCGGTCCTAATAGGATCGTAGAGCGTGGCGGGGGCAATTTTACTCCCCGTCCGTGGCTTATCTTCAAGTTACACGCGCCCCCTGGGTAATGCAAAGTGAGTAACGTCTGTGCAGCGCTTACCTTAAGGCATCCAAGACCAAGCTGTCTGTGTTTGCCAGTTGCATTAGAAAAACAAAAAAAAAACTGTCGAAATGATGAGAAAAAGTTAAATTTGATTTTAAAACAATATTTTTGCGGATATAGGACAGATAGTGCCTGTTTTATTTATGTGTTAGTAGAATAATTAAATTATATTCTGAGCAAACCAGACTCTTAGTTGAAGTTGTTAGGCTTTTGGTTCAACTTACACCTGCGAATCGTGTTTTTTTTTTCAATGAAATTGACCAAACACAAAACTCGCTCAAACATTACGGATAATAACCTGCAACACCCATTACGATGGGCAAATACCCAAATTGAGATCAATTTGCAAAAGCTAAGTGAAAGGGTAGAGAAACAAATACCGCACTAGTCAAATAAATATTTTTCAATGATTTCATTTTTTTTTAAAGTTCGTTTATATTTATATATTTCATTTTTAGTATTATATATTTCTTTACAATGTGCGTTTAGTATCATCATTATTATTATGTTATCTATGTAAGAATAATAGTAAACACAAAAATAATAACTCATTATGTTTCAATGTTTCACTCCAAAAAAATGTCTACAGTGGGTCTAAATCTAATATGGAGATATGTAATTTTATATGCGGTCCGCGGAGTTAGGATGCATTTCCAAAGTGACCCGCAAGATCATTTGGGTTGGCCACCCCTGAATTGAATAGTGAGAGTGATATTTCTGTTTTTACTTTTCTTTAAGTCATATCTCGAAACTATAAGTTTAACCACAGATTGTGTGGAAAGTTAAACATCCGTTTTGAAACCGGAAGTGGACGAATCGATCACTTGTTAGGGGTTTTAGTCAGATTCACTTAACACCCAAGTCATTCGAGGGGGGGGGGAAAAGGGCTCCATTAACAAAGGTGTTGATCCCCAATTACTAGCAGATAAGAGAAATTAGCGGGAGATGCAAATGAATAAAAGCAGTTTTGAAAGGAAAGTGTTTAAAAGTTATTGTGGAAATTATATAAAGATACCAATAAATGTGAAATATTTCCATAGAAGAAATATTTGAAATTCGAGCACAAATATTCGAACACAATCACATGGAATAAGAATTACACACACACAAAAAATTTCCTCCTGTAGTGTGCAGGTTGGGCAATCCGATTGTAACTGAGTGTGGTTGGGTTGAGACTTGAGGCACAAGTTTGAGAACTCATAGCTTTATATTGGCATACACACAAACATCACACACATACAATTAGAGACATACAGCATTTAACACATTTAAAGACTGATAAGTATAGATTCGTGGAAGGATTCTGTTTCTGAGCCGAAAACCCGAAACTCGGATACGCGCAGGATGGATAAAATATACTTTCTCTCTGATGGAAAGACTGGCAACTGGCGTACCGATTACTCAATACCAATAGGGATAGACCTTCCTCCTTAATGCACATATAAAATCTACGATTATTAATAGGCTGCTTAATGTTAGTAAATGGAAAAAAATAAAGTTTCTAAAAATTTAAAAATAAAAATAAATAAAAGTAAGATAAAAATAGTTAAAACTAAAATTAAGAGAGTTTAAAATTGGAAATTTCTTAACGACGCTTATCTTACACTTCGACAATGACAACTGAAACCTGTGCATAAATAAGGTTGAGTATAATTTAATTTTTTTTTTTGTATGAAAAAATGGCGTGCACCCCACAGTTTGAAAAACATTGACCTCAGCTCCTCCTGGTGTCGAGCTATCTTTAAGGAAATAAAAATGGGAAAATTTTTCCGTGTTTCGGTTACAGTTATCGTGGACACGACAGGATGTCTTTGTCGTCGTAGATGCTCCAGTGGTCAAGCGGGCTTCATGAAATGGCTCCTCGGCGCATAATTGTCCAACGGAACCGAGTGGCTCGAATGCGGCACTTTCTCTTTTGTCACATGTGGCTGCAGACAAGGGCAAACCGTGGACCGTGTCCGCGGTTTAAAATAAAGCAGTTTTTATGGATGAAAATTCTAATTTTTGTTTTCACGGTGCACTGCGAGTGGTTCAATATTACTGACGGACAATTTAAAGAATGGTTTTTGACGCAATGTGTTTTTCAAGATGTTTACATTAACATTTTATTTACTAAAATTCATATATATATATTTTTTTCCTTAAAATAAAATGTTGTTAAAATTTGTTTAATAATGCCCAAAAATTTATAAGTAAATAAATCAAATGACGCTGTTTTTACAAATATAATGAAAATTATATAAATAACTTGGCTAAAGTTTTTGAAACCTCATCTCATCACCAGAGGTAACAGACGCCGGATTAGCATGCAGGGAATTGAGGTTTGAACTCGCTTGTGACGTCTATTTCAGACTCTACAAAATGATTTTGAACGTGAGGAGATTCGATGGCAATTGTGACAGAATATGTTGAATATTTCTCATCGACAGTCAGACTGAATGGTGGAAAAGTTTCAGGTTTGCTCCCACACAACGTGAGTGGCCTGACAGCCAATTAGCTGGCATTCTGGCCTTTGGTGCCACAGGCTTCAAGTTAGAATACTGTCTGTGGCATGGATGTTTGTTGGGTAGGTCCCGGTCTGTTTAGCCTAAAGTGTGCACGAAATGCCCCTTAGAGCGACAAACCAAACCAAATCTCCGACACAACATGAGGGGGAATAATGAGTAAATGAGGGTCAGTTAATCCTAAAAGTTATTTCAGAAAATAATATCTTCGCTGCATCGGCCATGGTGTTAATGGAATATTAATGGAGCAAGAGGTCTGTCGATGTACAATAGTAACAGCTAAAAAAAGTTTTTACTGTAATCTGTAAGTCGAAATTTTTTCCATAGAGGAGGAAATACCGAATGTGAAAAGCGTAAATGTTACTCTAATTTCTTTCTAACTTGAGGTGGCATTATTTGTTAATCATATTGACTTACTGGATCCATTGGACCATATGCAATAAAACATAAGCAATGTGTAGTGTCCACATTTTGGAAAGATGTATTCTAAAAAATTAACTTGTTGAATGGTCTGATTTAGCAAATGTGATAATTTTAAATGCACAGTATATGTTTCTTCTTGTCTGAGTCGTGGCGAATTGTATAAAGAGGGCTGAGGTTTAAATTCAATGGCAAATTTCCTTTGCAGCCATTGTTTTCTGAAACCAGGAGACTCGAGGCCGATTCTAATAACGTGAGCGAAATATATCACATAAATGAGAATTTTGTCTCATACAACAAGCAAGTGTAGGCAGTTCCGGAAAAACCCCTCATCCACTATCGGTGACAGTGTCCTGATGGCTAATTGGCTGGAACTCTGGCCTTTGATACCACATGCTTCAAGTTCGAATCCTGGCGGTAGCTGGGATGTTTGTGAGTATTTCGGAATCCGCGTTAAACTACAGGTTCCGGTCTAATTAGCCCAAAGTGTGCACAAAGTGAAATGACAAACCAAATCGATTCTATCGGTGGCTGCTTATAGTATACACAAATGGCCGAGTCGGGGCAACATGCGCAGCCAGCTTGCAGGAAGGCTGAGATTTGAATCCGTTAATGGTAGGATTGTAGTCGCTGCTTCCAAAAGTGAGAATATTCGAGGGAGATTGTGACAATGTATGTGAAACCACCTCGCATCAATAATCAGGCTGCCTGGAGTTTTCTGGATTTTCTCCCATACGACGTTAAAATGCGGGAAAAAAATGCTGCCATTGTTAAAATGCGGAATAGTTAGGCATTAAAAACATTAGCTATTTATAATATTCACGAGGCCACTGATATTTCACGATCATCTTTTTAACTGGTAGGGGGTACCGGGGTGAGGTATGGATAAAAGAAAAGAAAGTAGTACACAAGTATAACAAGTAGTAGTAGTACACAAGTAGAAAACGTGGTCATCTGATGAACAACAAAAAAAAAAGTAATACGATCTGAATTGGCAATGCAATAATCTAAAACGTGCAGTCGATGTTTCTTCTTTACCGCCTTTTAATCTTACGCATCACTTGACCGGTAGGTAAAAGGACCATTAAGAAGGTGAGGGTCATCACAACTTTTGATTTCGTCGACCCTCTGCCCCCACGTGCCCGGAACAATGCGCGCCCCACTTCTAGAAACCACCGTCATCACCAGAACAATATCGGGATTCCTTTCCTGCCATTGTCAGAACGAAGAACACAAAATGATGATCGAAGTATTTCTTGATGTGTGCCAAAAGATAGCACTGATTGCGAAATGGACATCTGAACCCTACATCTTTTCTTACCCGATTTGAAATAACTTCGGCGTGTCGGATTGGACATTTTCTATCTGGTATCATTGTTTACTGGGTAATAGGAAAGAGATCCATTGAATCTTTATTCCTGATTAACATGAAAATAAAATGAATGATATCTGTGTTTGAATCTTGGTGAATCAGATCATGTGTCTCGGGCATCATGCTATTTCAATAGGTTTTGTAACTTAAGAAAGACAATATGAGCTCTTGGTGATATTTATTCCCCGAAAAAAATTAGTTTTTGTAATCAATTTAAAAAATATCTTTAAAAAATTCTGAGGCGTCCATTTTCGAACTGATTGTCATAATAAATATTCCGTTATCCATTTCTTATAGCATCAGTTTTAACTGCGGCATGATGGCCAATTGACTAGCGCTCTGGCCTTTAGCATCACAGGCTTTGCAGGTTCAAATCCTGGCGGTGGCATGGATGTTTGTCAGTGGTTTGGAGTCTACGTTAAACTGTAGGTCCCGGTCTAATTAAGCCAAAGTGAGCACAAAATGATCGTTGAGCGACAAACCAAACCGAATCAGTTTCAACTTTCGAATAGAGGAATCAGTTGGATTTCTAGATTGTGCTATTGCAGATAACATAAGAGTTTTATGATTTATATATGTAATAAATTCATGTACTGATGCTTTTCTTTTCCTTTTTCCACACCTTGCCCTAGTACCTAGGGATGTATAGCCTCCAATCGGTTAGAGAGATGAGGGTAAATATCAGTGGTCTCGTGAAAACCACGAGCAGCCCACTGATGGGAGAAGGCAGTTCTTTTCAGGGAAAGGAGGCTTTTAGGGTTAACTGCTTTTCTGTACGGGGTAGGGTTGTCAGCCCTACGCCCAACCTTTTACAGTAATATTAGACCGGGACCTACGGTTGAAAGTGGATTACGAACCACTATAAATAACCATGGCATCGCCGGGGCTCGAACCCGAAACCTGGGGCACCGAGCGCCAGAGAGCTAGTCACTCGGGCATCAGGACTGTTCATGGTTACCGATATAAAATGAATAAAAAGTAATTAAACGAAAAAATAATTTTTCCCCACATTAAATATTCCATACGGGGCCTGAATGGCCGAGTGGCGCTCGGTACCACAGGTTTCGGGTTCGAGTCCCGGCGGTGCCATGGATGTTTGTTGTGGTTCGGAATCCACTTTAAACCGTAGGTCCCGGTCTAATAGGATCGTAGAGCGTTGCGGGGGCAATGGTACTCCGCGTCCGTGGCTCATCTTCAAGTTACACGCGCCCCCTGGGTAGTGCTAAGTGAGTAACGTCTGTGCAGCGCTTGCCTTAAGGCATCCAAGATGTCTAAGTGTTTGCCAGCTGCATTAGAACAAAAATAAATATTCCATACTTAAGTTGAAACTTTACAAGATAATTTTAAAAATGTCTTTATTGTTTATATATAAATATGAAATAAAGTGTGATTAAAATATTTCAACAGATTTAATTATCCGTTTCAAATTCCATGAACTCTTTTGCCGAGAATCGGCTATCCTGATTGAATATTTTCGAATTATTCAGATAAAGCATCATGTACGCCAAACGAAAACAAAAGAAAAAAAAAGGAGAAAATTTTATTTTACCATTTCCTTGTTTGAAATTCTATAAATCTTAATTTGAAAATAGCTGGAATAGTTATTTCTTTATAATTACCCTAACGTAACGGAAAAGACTCTCGATCAAAGATGTTATTAACCCAATAATCTGAAAGAAGAGCTCAAATAAAAATATTTTGTATCTTGCAAATACAAATAATTACACCAGACAAGGAAAATGTAAACTAGGTGGAAATTTATTCTGAAAGAAAACTTTTAACATGCTCGAAAGAACGAGTCCAGAAAAAAGAACAAGTAGAAGAAGAACGAATAGAAAAAAAAGAAAAGAATCTGAAAACGATTTAAAACCTCAATAATGAGTTCTATTAATGATAGTCAGAACTAAAGCACTCGTCACATAGTTTCTTCCTTGACTATGACACCTGCTAATTCAGACGATAAATGAGTCTATCGTGCAGACATCGTCCTCAAAATAGGAAAACATAAAAGAAACAAATGTTTTTTTTTTATGATATATAGAACATTTTTTTTATGCAGACGATATTTTTTAATAACGTCTAATATTTATTTTTAAACATCATGACTCAAAAAAATATTATTAATCTTTACTAGTGACGATTATTCTAAATAAAGAAATAACGATAATAAATTAACGATTTAACGATAATAAATTAACGATTTAACGATAATAAATATATGAACAATTATATGTTAAGTTTTTGAATAAAATTTATTCATAAAAATATTATTTGAGTTAATGTGAAAACACAGATTTTTTTCCTCAATTTGAATTTTCACGGAATTTTTCAAATTGATAAATTAACATTAAAAACATTTAATCAGACGATTTTTTTAAATTAACAAAAAAAAAAAAAGCAGATGTTTTTTTTATGGTCTATAGAAAATGTTTTTGATGCAAACGATATTTTTAATAACATCTAATATTTATTTTTAAACTTCATGGCTCAAATAAAATATGATTAATCTTTACTAGTGACAATTATTCTAAATAAACGAATAGCGATATTAAATATATGTGCAATTGTGTGCTAAGTTTTGAAATAAAATTTATTCATAAATTTTATTCTTTTGTGTTAACGTGAAAACATGGATTTTTCTCGATTTCAGTTTCCACGGATTTTTTCAAATTGATAAATTAATATTAAAAACATTTAATCAGACGATTTCTTCAAATTAACAAAAAAAAAGCAGATGGCTTTTTTTATGGTATATAGAAAAATAGTTTTGATGCAGACGATATTTTTAATAACATCTAATATTTTTTTTAAACATTATGACTGAAAAAAATATGATTAATCTTTACTAATAACAATTATTCTAAATCAGGGGTCTCCAAACTTTCCAGCATTAGAGCCATACTGTTTACTCCAGTAAGTACCAAGGGCCAAAATCGTTTTAATTTTCTGCCATTATCTATAATTTCTAGTGTTTTAATGTGTTTTTTTATCCAAATTATTACAGCAACAATAAGCTATTCGCTGTCGCGGGCCGGATTGACGACACTGGCGGGCCGTAGTTTGGCGACCCCTGTTCTAAATAAACGAATAACGATAATATTTAAATGTACAGTTATGTGTTAACTTTTTGATTAAAATTTATTCATAAATATTATTCATTTGAGTTAACGGTAAATTACATATTTTTCTCAATTTGAATTTTCAAGGATTTTTTGAAATTGATAAATTAACATTTAATCAGACGATTTTTTTAAATTAACAAAAAAGAAGCAGATGCTTTTTTTTATGGTATATAGAAGAATGTTTTTGATGCAGACGATATTTTTTAATAACATCTAATATTTATTTTTAAACTTCATGACTCAAGTAAAATATGATTAATCTTTACTAGTGACAATTATTATAAATTAACGAATTAATGATAATAAATAGATGAACAATTGCGTGAATATATGTGAGATTTATTCATAAATATTACTCATTTAAGTGAACGTGAAAACACAGATTTTTCCCCAATTTGAATTTTCACGGGTTTTTTGAAATTGATTTTAAAATTAATTATTTTAGTTCGTTTGGAATTATAAATTTACTTAAAATCATTAAATTCCAATAAAAAAAGAAAAAGAAGATTGTATACTAGATCAGAGAAGACAGTATAGTTTCACGTACAATAAAAATGTGAATAATAATTAGTTTATTTAAAAATTTTACACATAATTGTATAGATATTTATTATCGTTAACTCTTTAATTTATTATTGTTTATTATCGTTATTCGTTTAATGAGAATAATGTCGCTATTAAAGATTAATTATATTTTTTTGAGTCATGATGTTTAAAAATAAACATTAGATGTGCAAATAAAATGTTCAATTCATACCTTCTGAAAATTAAGAATGAAAAAAGGATATCTAGCATAAACGTAGATCGGGGTGAAATTAAGAATGAAAACTAAATTTTATGTAATTAAATTTTTAATCAAGTTAATAAACAACAGACACATAAATACAAAATACACTCTATCAATATGTATTTAAGTAAAAATAAAATTTCATTATAGTTTTTGATAATTAATTTTTCTTAAAGAATTTCTGATATTTTGGTTAAATATTCATAAGTATACATCGAAACTCAACGCAAAATTTGTATTTATGCATTTACTAATTAATCAATTGACGTATTAATTAATTATAATTATATTAATGCTAACGTGAAGGAAAATGTTTAGTTATAAATCTGCTATAAATAAATTAAAATTATGAAAAATGTCTCGAAATGGGAAAAAAAAGTCACTTATGAATTGATTAGTGAGAAGATTGAATTTTTTTTTACAAAATAGCCCCCTCCCCCTAAAAAAATAGCCATTAAACCAATTTTATTTTGCTAATAAATTTCTATATCATTGATGTATGATAGAATTTATTTATTAATTTTAATTCTATTAATGCTAACGTAACTGACAATGTTCAGCTATAAATAAATTAAAAGTATGAAAAATGTCGAAATGAGAAAAAAAAAATCCCATATGAATCGTTTAGTGAGGAGGTTGAACTTTTTATACCAAATAGCCAAAATAAATAGCAATTACACCGAAATTGCTTTCTTCCAATAAATTTCTATATCATTGATGTATTAATTTTAATTGCAATAATACTAAAGTAAATGACAATGTTTAGTTTTATAAAAAGCGACGAAATGGAAAAAAATGAAATCACATATGAATCCAATAATGAAGTGGTTGAACTTTTTATATACAATAATAGCCAAAAGATAGCAATTACACCAAAATTTGCTTTCTTCTAATAAATTTCTATATCATTGGCTTTTTTATATCTCAAGGATGAATTTAAACCTACCATTCATGACACGCGAATAAGTGTGTCATGAATAAAGTGCGACACACTTTCAGCTATGATGATGTTTTTTTGTTTTTTTTTAAAAAAGAAGAAGTATTGGTTATGATTTATTTATAAACACAAGCAGAGCAATTTTTTATAATTATAACTATAAATACCATAATTTTTAGTTCAGTGCAATTTTCTTTTTTTTTTTTAATCGAACATTTAATGGGATATGCGAGATCAGCGATTTTTTTCAAAATACTACTGTGTCCAAAAAGTAAGACCAGTTTTCAATTTAAATTTCCCGGGCAAATGGTATTTCAATTTTTTTTTATACTTTTTTAAGTTGTTGGCACTGTCCTTGACATCTGTGTGAAATTTGACATCAAAATATAAATTAGTGCTTGAGTTACGCTTGCTTTTGTGAGATGCTAAAACTGATTCTGGCGATTTTTTAAATGCCTGAATTCATTGAGCAAAGAACTTGCATTCAATTTTGTTTGCGGAAACGTATAGAATGTTGCAGAAGGCATTCGATGATTATTTCTATATCGGAAAGAAATGTTTAGAAGTGGTATAAACAGTTCAAAGAAGGCAGAGAACTCGTTGAAGACGAAGAACCCTCTGATCGACTACCAACCTCAACCGACGAATCTCACGTTCAAAAAAATTAAAGATTTGGTGCTTGAAAACCATCTATTTACAATTAGAGACCTTGCTGATGATGTTGTAATTTCAAAATTCCATTTTAAAAGATGTTTTGGGCCTCAAACGCGTTAAATCTCGATTGGTACCGGAAAACACTGAATGCGCCAGCTCATACTGCATTGATTATTCGAGACTTTTTCGCCAAAAATGGAACCCATATCGTTCCACAACCACTGTATTCACCTAATTTAGCATCGGGCTACTTCTGGCTATTCCCTAAACTCAAAAGACAACTCCGGGGACATCGTTTTGAGTCGATTGAAGAGACATTTCAAAAATCGCCGGAATCAGTTTTAGCGTCTTGCAAAACCAAGCGTAACTCAAGCACTAATGAATATTATGACGTCAAGTTTCACACAGGGGGCCTGAATGGTCGAGTGGCTAGAGCTCTCGCGCTCGGTACCATAGGTTTCGGGTTCGAGTCCCGGCGGTGTCATGGATGTTTTGTAGTGGTTCGGAATACCCTTTAAACCATAGGTCCCGGTCTAATGATCATAGAGCATTGCGGGGACATTGTTACTCCGCGTCCTTCCTTATCTCCAAGTTACACGCGCCCCCTGGGTAATGCAAAGTGAGTAACGTCGGTGCAGCGCTTGCACTTAAGGCATCCAAGACAAGTGTCTAAGTGTTTGCCAGCTGCATTAGAAAAAAAAAAGTTTCACACAGATGTCAAAGAGAGTGCCAACAACCTAAAAAAGCAAAAAACAATTGAAATACCATTTATCCGGGAAATTTAAATTGAAAACTGGTCTTACTTTTTGGACACAGTAGTATTGTCGTTTTGCTCTGACATATTCTTCAAAACCAGACTTCAAAAATTTATACATACAAAAAATTTATATTTTTAATTCAAATGTCGCTACTGGCTGTGGTCTAACTGGAATTGCCCAGCACGGTGAAAGACAAGGAGTGGTGACAAATAAATAATCCTCTTATAAAAGTGACCAGGAGGGAGTGGGGAGGGGGATTGTCCTTGGTCTCTTCCCATCATGCCTTTTGTGACCGGGATTGCGTGCAGCAACAGGTGGGGAAGGTGAAGTGGAGGCCCTTCCTTCAGGATCGTGCACAAAATGTAACAAACCAACGGCGTGGTTACTGTTTCAGAAAAGAAAGAAAGAAAGGAAAAAAAGAATGGCGAAAACCGGAAGGATGTTCGAAACAGAATAAGAATCATAATAAAAAGGATGAACGTTCGAAAAACAGGTATTCTGGTAGAGAGTGACCTTCGCCCGAAACACAGATTTTTATCTTGGAAGTTTTGCATGAAGTTCAAAAGCTTGTCCCGTTTGGAGATAATTGTTCTTTTTTTATTTTCTGGTTTTTTTCATATTGTTGACTAAAAATGTTTTTTTTTTTAAAACTTTTTTACCAATAAATCAAAAATTACACGCATTCTTTTAATTTGAAGGGAGTTAGATTTGTTTTTTTAACTTGCTTTTAAATTGCACATTACTGACGAATTTTTCTGCAGTGGATTATACACTGATTTGATGTCTTAGTATACATGCTAATTGAGTAAGGTATCGAAATGATGAAATTTCAATGCAAAAAATACAAACAATCTTGTGAAAACTGCTTTGAATATTTGAAGCGGCAAAATATATTTGAACGGCTTATTATCAAAAATGTTTGAGCGGTCTGATGTAAAATTGACTAGCGCTCTGGCCTTTGGTACAAAAGGCTTCAAGTTTGAATCCTGGTGGTGGCATGGATTTTTGTGAGTGGTTCGGAATCCAAGTTAAATTAGCTGTAGGTCCCGGTCTAATTAGCCTAAAGTGTGCTCAAGATGACCGTAGAGCGACAAACCAAACTATCAATATTTGAGTCAAACTTATGTTCAGATGGCTTTTTCCAGAATCGCCATGGTTAGCTAATCCTAACCACACATTAGGTCCTGGACAATCCATTGTTGAGGAAACCCTAATTATTTTTATTTAAACAGTTATACATATAAAATTCTTTAGATCCCTGCCATGTACCACTGAGAGCCAAATTAAAAAGAATTCACCAATAAATTGTCATTTGAAGTACAGAAATACCTCGGTATAAATCCTACTTGATATATGTCTTGTTTGGACGTGAAAAATTTTGTTTGGTATATGACCTTTATTTAGAAGGCGACTAGAGTATTCAGAATGAATCCCTATTCCACGTACTACCCTTGTTTGCATTTGACGAGACAAACTCATGACTGTCCACCAGCATCAGTATGCCAGTTGCTATCACTTAGTGAATAACCCGCTGTTTAACTCTCTGTAAAATTTCAGATATTTTTGTATTTTTTCGTGGAAAATTTTTGCAAATTCCATAAACCACAATACTTTATTTCTAATGGGAAAAATTCGTTTAGTATACGTCCTTGTGTATAGGTCGAAAAGTTTGGAAAGGATGAAATACGTATATCGAGGCACTATCTTAGTGGTCACAAAAGGTTCTTCTCCAAAACACTATTCTCACTTATTTAGTGCTCATTAAAATCGATTTCTGATACGACCTGTTTACCTTAGATTTCAAGAGAATAAATTGACTTACTCAGCTGATGCTCAAATGAGAATAAGGATTATCAATTATGCGTGAATGGTTCTTTGCAAGGATTAAATATGTATGTATATAAAATTCTTCAGGTTCCTGCCACGTACTATTGAGAGCCAAATTAAAAAGAAGTAAGTATTTATAGTAGTAGTACCAGTAAAATTTGAAGTAGAGAGGTACATTTGCATTAATCCTACTTGATGTATGTCCTGTTTCGACGTGAAACATTTTGTTTGGTATATGTCCTTTGATTGGAATGTGACTCACGTAATCAGAATAAGTCCTTATTCCGCTTGCTATCCTTGTTTACATCTACCGAGACTATGTCATGACTGTCCACCAGCATCAGTATGCCAATTGCTATCACTCAGTGAACAATCCCCTCTTTAATTCTTAGTAAATTTTCACTTGGTTATGTGTTTTTTCGCGTATAATTGAACCACAATACTTTACTTCTAATGGAAAAAATTCGTTTAGTATACGTCCTGCTAATATAAGTCCAAGACTTTGGAATTTCAATACGTATACACATCAAATACGTATATCGATGTATTACTGTATCTTATTTATAACAGTGGTCACAAGTGGATCTTCTCCAAAACAATATTGCAACCTGATGGCCAATTGGCTTGCGCTCTGGCCTTTGGTACCACAGGCTTCAGATTCAAATCCTGGCGGTAGCAGGGCTGTTTGTGAGTGGCTCGGAATCCACGTTAAATGGTAAGTCCAGGTCTAATTAGCCCATAGTGTGCACTAAATGACGTTAGAGTGACAAACTAAACCAAAACAGTATTCTCACTTTTTTAGTGCTCATTACAATTGATTTCTAATACGGTGCATTAAACTATGAGGAGGATCGAGGATCGTTGTAGAATCTTCCATGAGAACAAACTGACTTATTTAGCTTATGCTCGAAAATAAACAAGGATTATCAATTATGCGTGTATAGCTCTTTGAAAGAATAGGAAGACCATTATAAAAGCACACAAAAATTCGTATAGTATACGTCTTTGTGTATAAATTTAAGTGTTTGGAAGGGATGAAATACGTATAACGAGTCACTACTGTATCTTAGTGGTCTCAAAGAGTACTACAAAACAATATTCTCACTTATTTAGTGCTCATTAAAACTGATTTCTATTATCACCTCTCTACCTTAGAATTCCATGAGAAAAAAATGACTTATTTAGCTGATACCCAAAAATAAACAAGGATTATCAATTATGCCTGGATGGCTCTTTGCAATAATAGGAAGACCATCCTATATCAATTATAAAAGCACATTTTTTTTAGGTCAGCGCAGACCTCCATAAAGATAGCACTTTATGGCATTATCTCCGCGGCCGAACAGGCAGATGCCTATCTGCCTGGGTTCTTGAATCGGCGAGATAGGTGTGACCCCGCCCCTCAATGACACCCGTCCATTCCCACAGGTGAAACAAATGAAGGTCGGCCGAATGCGCGCGTAACACTCGATGGAACAATGCAGGCCTGACATAACAGATGAGGCCGCCGCTTTGTGCCGCGCATCCTTGTGGCTGTAATGAGCCTTCTGGAGAACAAAAGGTGGATTTTGGCGACTGCATAAATGATTCGCCATTCATTTCGCCACTGGATCCTCGGATAGGAATTCCTTTTTTGCAGGTGTTGCCGAACAGAACTGAGGTTGGCGAAAAAGTGGACAAGAGACTCTAGGTGACGCATTTAAAGAATGTTATAATAATTGGATGGGGAATTGAATTGCTATTGAAAGGCTGAACGATTGCCACTTGATTACAAAGAAAAAGATGGAAGAAGTTTTGTTTAGACGTATAACACTTAGAATTAAATGTGTAAGTTTTTTTACATTAATTTCAAATGGTAATAAAAATTTTATGGAAGATTTATTATTCTTATGACGGTCTATTAGTTGCATCCCAATTTTAGTAAATATCATAATATATTTCACTTTAAGTTTTTTGGGAAAAAAAAAATTCAATGAAAATTTGCCTGATGATTATGATTTACAATCCTCAGGCAAATTTTGCTTGAATTTTTTTATTTATTTTTAATTATAAACGATTATGATTATGATTTACAATCATAATCGTTTATGCAGTTGTTGGGCCTAACTTAAAATCTCTGGCGTACTGCGTCACAGGTTTCCGGTTTGAGTCCCGGCGGTGTCATGGATTTTTGTAGTGGCTTGGAATCCATTTTAAACCGTAGGTACCGGTCTAACATGAATGTAGAGAGTTACGCGTTACAGCGCGATAAAAAAAACATCTCGTGTTTCAGAACCTCATGTTTCAGTAGGTTGAATGATATAGAAGAATTAGATCTTAGGCAGAAGGATTAGATCTCATGATTTGTAATCTATTATACAATTTCAATTCTTGTATATTTAAGCGATTTGAAAACACAGTATTATAAACTGCTTATATTATTGAAAAATTAATTTTTTTATTTAATTAAAAATAAAATTATAAGAAAATGATGCTTTTAAGTTCTTCTTCACTGACGCAACAGCCCCACGGTGGGCCAAGACCATCTACCTACGGGCAGATTCTGAAGCATGAGATGCCTTTTCTTTTAGCGGGGGTCCAACACTCAACTGCTCAACGTCCTACAGTCATATCATCAGCTTTATCGAGTCCCCGCGGGGCCATGAATGTTTGTAGGGTTCGGAATTCTCTTTAAACCGTAGTTACCCATCTAATATGACTATAGAGCGTTGGGTGTAGAGCTACAACCCTACCCAGTAAAAAGAAAGCATCTCCTGTCTCGAAATCTGTCAGTAGGTAGACGTCTTTGGCCCACCATGGGGCTGTTGAGCCAATGATGACGATTTATTTATTTGCTACATTTTATTATGCCTATTATTTTGTCAGTTTTTTAAATAAAGAGTTACCCAGCTGTAAATTATGGAAAGTTAATACTAAAAAGACAAATATTATATACAAACCGCAATCGCAACCTATAAAACTGGATCAATTTTTTTTTTGTTCCAATTTTGTTCTTCATTTACGAATCGGCTAACTCTTCACCAAATCCTCCACAATTAGAAATACTTCAAATTTCGCAATTTAAAAAATAACTTTGCTGAAATATGAAGTCGTGAGGAAATGATATTACTAAACCATACTACCCAAGACCGCAAGATACATGGTAAAAGAAAAGAAGACACTACAAACGTATGTGACCCTAATTGAAGTTTTTCTATAGACAAGCTCTTTAACGCCTAGCATCTTCCAAAAGCCGAGGTCACCTCACAACAAAAGGACTCGCATTGAATGGTGAAGACGCAAAAGTAAGGTTTTTTCGATGAGAAATCTTCCACAATGAGTTGAGATTTCATTCTTCTCGTTCACGAAAGAAGCGATGCCATTTTCTTTTCTTTTCTTATTCCTTTATTTCTGATGCCTTCATCGCTAAAGAAAGGAATCTCATTGTGAGTGTTCGGTAAATAGACAACAAATCTTTCTGATTCGAATTGAGTTGGGTTATTAATAAATAAATACGCTGTTGTAAGGTGTCTTTATTATCGATAGAGGTTGGCAACACAAATATTCGATGACGTCATCGAAGAATGGAATTCCAAACTAGCTTTTAAGGCGTGAAAACTCAGCTCTTTGATTCGTATTGAGTTGGGTTATTAATAAATAAATATGCTGTTGTAAGATATCTTTATTATCGATAGAAGTCGGCAACAGAAATATGCTATGACGTCATCGAAGAATGGGGTTCCAACGTAGCTTTTAAGACGTGAAAACTATCTAATAGCGTGTTACTTTATTGTTTATGAATGCCAGGCTCTTTAACCTAAGGTCAGTTCTCTCCAAAACCTTTTCGCTGACCTTTTGAAAATTTTACCCATCACCCCTTCCTCTCTAATTCCCAATTTTCATCCCATTTATGAAAATGATAAAATTTCTTTTCATATTGATGATTTACCCTTCCAAACCAAACAAAAAAACCCACCATTTAATTAAGAATCTTTTTGAACAACATAAAGAGGAAAATTGAAAAAATAAAATCGTTTTAACAACTGATGCATCCAAACACTCAATTTTTTTGCATTTATTTTTTCGCTCAAGAAAGTTCATCTGGAACGATCTTGAATTACAATAGTGTTTTACAGGTGAAACTCTCGGACTGATTTTATCAATTTCAACATATGTACTCGAATCACGCCATTACATTATTATATCAGATAGTTTCTCTGCCCTTCGACCTCTCCAAAATTTTAATTTTAAATCCACACGAGTTATCAAACTTCTTGGATATTAAATAAAAAAAACTTGAATTTCATTTTATCCTTACAATTCGCCTGGACTCCATATCACGTTGCCATAAATGAAAATGAATAAGCAGATTCTTTAGCAAAATCCGCATCAGATATAATGATTTTAAATTGGATTTCACCGGAAGACATCCTCTACCATAAAAACAAGTAGTATAAAAAAAAAAATTTTTAAGTCAATTCCTACTTTTTTTTTCACCATATTGCAGAAAGTCCTTCATAAATAAAGTTGAAATTTTCCTCTTACATCTGGCGCCATCTATTGGTAGATACGTGCAACTTAAATCTAAAAAAAATATAATTAATTAATTAAATTTAATTAATGAATTAATATTTGAAAAAAACTGTATTAACATCAAGTGTCATCCACTACAAGTTAAAAAAAAAAATGTACTTGAACTCGAGTAGATGAATAAAAAGTATTTTATGAACGATTGAAAATGTGAACAAGATATATATAGGGAGAGTGTGAGCTAATAGAAGGAATTGAAAAATGAACATTTATTTAAGTACTTCTTTAACGTAAAATAAGTTTTTAATTTGTGTTTGTTAATACAAATTTAATTTTATGCATTTGTTATTTCTTAGTTATATCAATTGTATTAACATCAAGTATCATCCATTACAAGTTCGAAAAAATATATTTAAACTTTAGTGGAGGAATAAAATTATTTTATTAACGATTGAAAATTTGAACAAGATACAGGGAGAGTGTGAACTAATAGTAGGAATTGAAAAAGACAATATTTAAAACCTCAGATGAACAGTAGAACAAAGCAAAATGCGTACGGGATCTGTTGCTTTTAAATAGTATCAAACCAACTCGTCGTATCTTGCCTGTCAATAGAAAAGAAGTACTAATTTCAAGATTTCGCTCCAAAACCTATCCTTTTAAAGTCAGACTCAATGGATTTGGATTAACATCTTCTCCATTAAGAAATAAATTAATAGTTTAAAAAAAACTAAAAAATACGCTTTTAGAGTTAATCAATCTAAAAAGTAAAAAATAATTGTTAACATAAGAATAAAATGACTGACGAGAAAATGAATGTCACTGTTCTAAAATCGTGGGGTGCTCGATATCAATGGTTATAATTTTTCACTAGTTTCATTCCGAAATGCAGAGTTAGTTTAAAAATGTCATACAAAGCACCCCACGCTTTTAGAACAGTGACATTCATTTTCTCGTCAGTCATTTTATTCTTATGTTAACAATTATTTTTTACTTTTTAGATTGATTAACTCTAAAAGCGTATTTTTTAGTTTTTTTTAAACTATTAATTTATTTTTTACTTTTTAGTCTGATTAACTCTAAAAGCATTTTTTTTTAGTTTTTTTAAACTATAATTGTTTTTACTTTGTTTTCCACTTGGCCGGTTATCCGCTAAGTTTACATACTTTTTACCCACCGCGATTTTCGGCCAATAGGAAGAGCGCAATTCGACATGATCGCACTCCTATGCCTTTGAGATCCGCCTCTTTTTAGCCACCGAAATTTTCGGCCAATAGAAAGAGCGCAATTCGACATGATCGCACTCCTATGCCTTTGAGATCCGCCTCTTTTTAGCCACCGAAATTTTCGGCCAATAGGAAGAGCGCAATTCGATCGCAGATCAGTTGACTGACTCGCCAGTAGATGGCGCCATCAGTCCCAAAATCGAGCCCAAAAAGTGAGTTACATACAAACATACATACATACATACAAACATACAGGTGAAGCTAATAAAAGCGTATTAAAAACCCTGAAATACCCTGAAACCGAGGAACATATTTTATTCCAATGCACTAAATATGAAGTACAAAGAGGAAAGCTAAAATAGGCTTTTGGATATAAAGTCCTAAATCCTATTCTTGATTATTTGATATGAGCGACGAACCTTATTACAAAACTATATCACTAAGTAATTTTCTACGAAATATTACTTAGTTTTTTTTGTGTGTATTAACCTTTTTGTATTGTTTAGTGACAGAAGTCCTGCACAACACACATTTCGATGCTTCTTTAATACTTTTGAAATCAATCAAAGTCCACTGATTATCTGATGATATTTTTTTTAATTTGTATTATCGTTTCTTATTCCTTTTTCAATTCCTACTATTAGTTCACACTCTCCCTATATATATTTTTCAAATTTTCATCGTTCAAATTTTTATTTTTCAAATTTTTAATCATTCATAAAATACTTTTTAATCATCCACTCGAGTTCAAATACATTTTTTTTAACTTATAGTAGATGACACTGGATGCTAATATAGTTTTTTCAAATATTAATTCATTTATTAAATTTAATGAATTAATTTTAGTTTTATATGGGAGAAAAAAATTCTATTATATAAGATATTTAGCAGGATATAAATATAATAGTCCACCACCATATATAGAAAGGAAAATGGAAAATTGCAAGGAAATTCGCTTTCTACTTTGCCACTTAATAGTGTGATTCTATCATATGTATATTAATTATAATTAATTATTAAATAAGAAGTTAATAAAATAAAAATTTTCTTTGTTTACCTAAGTAGGAATTAACTTTATTTTTTTTTTTTTTTATTACTTGTTGATTCTGATTTCTTCTCAAGAGTAATTGGATTAAGTGAGATAAAGCAACTAACTCGAGCATAAATCTCAAAAACAAAAGCATAAATCAAGTCAAGTCTTAAGGTCACCTGTCACTATGGCAGATAGGTAGCAGGTGCACACTGAGGGGGAGAGGGGATATACCACGGCAAATATGGTTTTTTCATTTCAGTTTAGAGTAAAAATTCAGGAGGAAAACATCTAAAAGTACGTGACTTTATTCTTCCTTCATTGAACCCTGGGGGCGAATAGTTTAGTCCACAGATTTATTGTACCTGTCCCCATCATATCCTTACACGGAAGTTTTGGATTTTGTTCTGTTTTTTGAACCGAGCATTCTGATCCCGAAACCAAGAACAGAGTGGGAAGTAAACGCGTTACTGAATAGAAACTTTCTAGCAGTTAATCCATTAGATTACTT
The DNA here is from genome assembly GCA_021605075.1 of Caerostris darwini. Lineage (NCBI taxonomy): Eukaryota > Metazoa > Arthropoda > Arachnida > Araneae > Araneidae > Caerostris > Caerostris darwini. The sequence continues at coordinate 35,515 of BPLQ01014134.1, forward strand.
TAAAACAATAACATTAGATAAGCAAACATATTGCAGTTAGGCTCCTGAAAATGAAAGCATATTCTTTAAACAAATATTATGTGATAAATTGGTAAAGGAAATATTAGAAATATATTAAAAAATTTTAAAATAAAAATAGCATATTTTTTAAAAACTAATGCAAATATGCTTATTGAAACAATAATTGCATAAAAATATTGCAAAATATTTGTTTTCTTCGTCACAATTAATCATCATTAACATTTTTAATGATGATCTGATGTAAGAATTTTTTATCTCCAGCAAGATTATTCTAAGAATAATTTTTATCTTCCGACAAGCATTGATTAAAACTACATAAAGACAGACTATATATATATATATATATATATATATATATATATATATATATATATATATCTGTGTGCGTGCGCGTGTATGTATGATCTATCTGTATGTGTGTAAATATATATACATCGCAGATGTTAGGTTTGACTCTCTGGTACTTCTTAATTTGAGTATTCTTAGCTGAGAGTATATATATAAACTCTGGTGCTCAGTACCACAGTTTTCGGATTCGAGTCCCAGTGGAGACATGGATGTTTGTAGGGATTCGGAATCCTCTTTAAAATAATAGGTCTCGGTGTAACATGACTGTAAAGCATTAGGCGTAGGGCTAACAGCGCTATCTCTTAAAAAGAAAAAAACATCTCAAAGGCCTTGCCATATCATGAGATTATTGCGCCATTGAAGTATATATATATATATATATATATATATATATATATTATATAAAAAATTTTTTAAAGTTCACTCTTAATAAATACTCAAAGCATGAGTAATTTAAAAAGTCTTTTTCTTTCATAATTTTTAAAATTTTTGAAGATTTAACAATTTATATATACAAATGAATTATACATTTATTTTGCCTTTGAAATATATAAAATTTTGACAAAAAATAATTTATTTTATAGATTTTTTTTAAATTTTATCTATCTATTGTTTATATTCATTTGTCTAATAAAAAAAATAAGATGTTACATTCCATTTCACAATTTTAGCATTCAAAATGGATATTTATTGCGAAATTAAATGTAAATAATTTACTTAAATTTATTTATTTAATTATTATTATTTTTAATTTATTTAAATCATTTTAATTATTATTTGTAAATAAATTGTGACTATTTGTTTATTTTAATACACAGTGTGGCCTGATTACGATATGACGGCGATACTGACAACCTTGTTGACTAGAGATTAATATTTTTCAAATGTCATATAAACATTTGAGCAAAAAAATGGTCGATTTTCAACATCATATATTTTCAAGATTCGTGTAGGAATTCACTCAGAAATCTCCAGGATACCCCTAGGCAAAAAATTTTAGTTAAGGGAAGGAAAGAGGATCTCTTCGTTATCTTTGATAAAACAAGCTAACAAAAAAGAAGAACAAGCACAATTGTTCTTCATGTTTGCAACTGCAGGTGGTCATCTTGTTGTTTGGAAAAACAACAACGTAACATAACAGTAAACAATATTGCCATTGTGTTGTTTGAAAAACAGTACACCGTTGAAATTATAAATAGAACAGTGATATACGAACGTAGGAAATTATTTATAAATTCATACTCTAACTTTTTAACCAAATGTTTCCAAATCTAACTGAATATTAATCAAGTGAGAATAATAAATAACTGGATATTGAAATCTCAAATTGATTCACGGCTCATTGAACAAAATGGTGTGTTAGATTTTTAACGAAAAGATTTAAAACATATAATTTTATGAATAATAAAATAATTTTTATTTTACTTACTTCAATGAGAATCATATATATATATATGGGGTTGTTCATTACATTTTTTGTGCATAAAGCATTAATAAAAATATTTCTAGAGAACAGAATTAATTATTTTAACTTTTAAACCAAATATTAATCAAGTGAGAATAATAAATATCTAGATATTGAAATTTCAAATTGATCCGTGTCTCATTGAACATAATAGTGTGTTGAATTTTTAACGAAAAGATTTAAAACATATAATTTCAGGAATTAAGTATAATAATTTTTAATTTATTTACTTCAATGATAATATATATATATATATATATATATATATATAATGATTGTTCATTATATATTTTGTGCATAGAGTACTAATAAAAATATTTCTAGAGAACAGAATTAATTGTTCTAACTTTTTAACCAAATATTTTCAAATCTAACTGAATATTAAGAATAATAATAATAAATAGCTAATAATAAAAATAAATAGCTAATAATAATAAATAGTCAGAATAATAAATAGCTGGATATTGAAACCTCAAATTGATTCACGGCTCATTGAACAAAACGGTGAGTTGGAGTTATAACAAACAGATTTAAAATGTATAATTTCATGAATAAAGTATAATAATTTTTAATATATTTACCTCAATAAGAATATATATATATATATATATGTGTGATTGTTCATATATGTGATTTTGTGTATAGAACACTAATAATAATATTTCTATAAAACATAATTAATTATTCTAACTTTTTAACTAAATGTTTTTAAATCTAATTAAATATTAATAAAGTAGGAATAATAAATAGCTGGATATTGAAACCTCAAATTGATTCATGGCTCATTTAACAAACTGGTGTGTTGAATTTTTAACGAAATGATTTCAAGTAATCCTTTAATTGAATATCTGAGCAAATTATTTTTTTAACCGAATATATAATTTCATGAATAAAGTACAATAATTTTTAATTTATCTATTTAAATAAAAATAATATATAATATATACATATAATGATTATTCGTTACATTTTTTGTACATATGGTACAAATAAAAATATTGCTAGAGAACAGAATTATTTATTCTAACTTTTTAATCAAATGCTTTCAAATTGAACTGAATGAGAATAGTAAATAACTGGATATTGAAACCTCAAATTGATTCATGGCTCATTGAATAAAATGATGTGTTGAATTTTTAACGAAATGGTTTAAAATGTATAATTTTATTAATACAGTATAACAATTTTTAATTTATTTACTTCAATGAGAATATATATATATATATATGATTGTTCGTTACTTTTTTGTGCTTAAAGCACTAATATAAATATTTTTAGAGAACAGAATTAATTATTGTAACTTTTTAATCTGTTTTCAAATCCACCTGAATATTAATTAAGTCAGAATAATAACTAACTGGATATTGAAACCTCAAATTTATTTAGGGCTCATTGAACAAAAAGGTGTGTTGAATTTTTAACGAAAAGATTTAAAATGTATAATTTCATGAATAAAGTGTAATAATTTTTAATTTTTTTTCTTCAATGAGAATAAAATATTGATATGTGATTGTTCGTTACATTTTTTGAGTATAGAGTACTGATACAAATATTTCTAGAGAATAGAATTAATTATTCATAATTATTAACATTTTTAACCAAATGTTTTCACTAACTGAATATTAATCAAATGAGAATAATAAATAACTGGATATTGAAATTAATTCATGGCTCATTGAAAAAAATAAAATAACGTATAATAATTTTAAATTTATTTACTTCAGTTATAATACTATATATATATATCTATATATATATGTGTGATTGTTTAATGTGAGAATAATAAATAAGTGGATATTGAAACCTCAAATTGATTCATGGCTCATTAAACACGGTATGTTGAAATTTAACGAAAAGATTTAAAATATATAATTTCATTAATGAAATATAATAATTTTTTAATTTATTTACTTCATTAATAATAATAAATAATAATAATCTGAAGAATTTATTTAAATAATTTCTATATTTTTTCTTAAATTCAACATGATAATCATTCAAATAAAGAAAGACCATTTGTACTGCATGAATTGCATAATTAGCTGAAGAATTTATTTAAATAATTTCTATATTTTTCTTTTATAATTTTAATTCAATTCAATTTACCCACATATCTGTTATTTGGACATTTTAGCAGTTCTGTATAAACACCTGTTTTAATTTCATTGACAATGGCATTACCATCAAATGCTTAAATTTTTAATGTTTATTATTAGAGTTTAAATGAAATATTAAAATATAATACAGATCTCTAAACTTTCTCTAAAAAATCTGAAATCTTCTAACTAATTTCAATCCTCTAAAATATTTTTAAATTTATATTTAAATTTTAATTCATAATTAAGTATTAATTTTAATGTTCTAAAAATTAAACGTCGTTAGTTCTTATTTATATTTATTGCACGTAGAGAAGAAATTTTTATTTACTTATATTAGAATAGAAAATATAATTATGGATTAAAAAAATAGAATAAATTATTATAACAGAATTTTTTACCTTTACTTAATAAGAACAACATTAAAAATTCTTTCTTCTTTCTCTATTAAAAAAAAAAGGTTCAATTCTGATAAAACAAGGAGTTGAGTAGTATCATTTGCTGGAAAAATATATAAGAATATTAAATATTCTTATATATTTATAGTATAATACAATACAATACAATTCGATAAAAGAAAATTGAAAACGATAATTCACGTTATTAATTAAAAATCGTTTTATAATTTTTTCGATTAAAATTGTAATCAGAATACATGACAAAAAATGCAAACGATAGTTGCAAAATAATGTTTAGTTTAAAGAAAAGTTTTTGAAATGAAACTTTTTGTGGAAGAATAAATATGTTAGTATTTTAAATAATAAATATAATTTATTGTTTGTTCGCTCTAGAGCAACTTAACAATAATAATTTATTAGCTTAATAATATATTTGCATGCCGCATATTTCCTCTTGTAGAATGAGAATTTTTGTAAGTAGTTATGTTTATTTAATTTTAGTCGATGAATAGATTTTATAACTTTTAGATATATATAAGAATATTTTAAAGAATTATTCGTTTAAAAAAATTGAAAACGATAATTGGCATTATTGATTAAAAATCGTTTTAAATTGTTGCGATTAAAATTCTGATCAATGACAAAAAATTGCAAACGATAATGGCAAAATGTTTATTTTAAAGAAAAGTTTTTCAAATGAAACATTTTGTGGAACATGTGTAAATGTATAGTATTAGTGTTTTAAATAATAAATATAACTTATTTTTTATTAACTCGACAGCAACGTAACAATATTTTATTAGCTTAATAATAAATTATTTATAAATTAATTTACTGCATATTTTCTTTTTTAGACTTAGAATTTTTGTAAGTTGATATGTTTATTTAATTTTAGTCGTTTATTAGATTTTTAGCTTATATGGTTTTATCTGATTTGATTTCTTGTTAGATATATTTTTGCTTTGTGTCAATATGCAAATAATAACTTCACATTATTCATCATATGTCAAGGATATGTGAGGCAATCTGTCGCTGCATGGAAAATCTATTGCTATCACACTAATTATTTTTTGTATCTTTATACATATAATTCTTCTGTATGTGTGTTTGTCACTAAACTCCTCTTAAACGGCTTGACCGATTTTGATGAAATTTTTTTCTGTGTGTTTGAGTGGGTCCCTGGATGATTTATATTCCCAAATGGACCAGCTAGGTGGCGCTGAAATCAATATAATTCTTCTGTACATGTGTTTGTAACTGAACTCCTCCTACACGGCTGGACCGATTTTGATGAAATGTTTTTGTGTGAGTTTGACAAAACATAGAGAATGTTTTTATGCTATCCCCTTTGTTGTACATCACCAGAGGGTGCTGCAACATCAACATCTACACCGTTCAACCAATAGCTATGAAAATTGGTAAAAATTCTAAAATTCGTAACGATACTCGAATGTATATTGGTAATAGGTATTCGAGTATGGAAAATAGGTTCGCGCTATCCACTTTATTGTGACTTGTCACCAGAGGGTGCTGCAGCATTTCATCTTATAGACTGTTCAAACGATATCCATGAAAATTAGGATGCACATATATTGGCACATGGAGAATATACTCGCGATATGTAACTTTCTACAATGCCTTTTTTTTTTTGTAGGGCAGCGTATGCAGGGTTCTGCTAGTTTTGTGTATATAAGTTTATAACAATCATTTCACGCTTTTAAAAACCTCTTATATATCTTTATTTTATATAATGTTACTATAATGCAAATTCGCTTTTAATACACAACGAAAAATATTCTTACAAATGAAATGAATACATTTATTAATTTTCTGTTTATCTTTCCAGAAGCATGTTCGGAGCTCCAAGAATTCCGGAAGACTTCATCGTCTGAACTCGTAGAATTCGATGCCGACATGGGGAACGGGAGTTCCCATTCCATCGTCCTCGGACCTCCGAGATTCCAATCGTCAGACTTCCCCGCCCGGAACGGCTACCACCCGGACCACAGGGGCATCCCCAAGTATGCCCACCCTCAAAACAGAGTCCTGCCAAAACCTATTGCCGGACAACGGTTGCGAAGTACAGATAATGGCAGCATCCTTCAGACGGCAGGTAATGGACACATTTCACTTTATTTCTTGCAGTCAGTGAATAAATGCACTTTTTTTATATATGTTTCTATCTAGTGTTTATTTATGTAATTAGAATATTTCCATCACAAGATCAGTAGCCATGCATCGCTAAAAAAATCAACAAATTAATTATCCCTTTCACATCAATTTGCACTATTCAAAAATTAGTCAAACAGTTGGTTTAATTGATTCATTTTTTTTTTCTGTTATGAAAAACATTATGAAAGCAAATCAAAGGTTATCGAAAATGAAACTTAAAACAGAATAGTAAGGATGTATTATTGTATACAAAGGCAAATGAAAACTGGAAAAATATATTTTAAAATGTGCATTAATTTGAATGAATATTTAAAAAATTATTTAATCATCAGCCTCTGAAGCTAAGTTTCACAGTTTCTGAATGATGCTAATGTTAAAGCCCTGGTGAATATTTAAAATAGCTTTCACTTATTAAATCAGATAAAAAATTTTAATTAAAAGAAATTTTTTATGTTTTCGAAATTCATATGTTCATCGAATATAAAATTTTTCATTTCATCATTTTAAGTCTTGCCCATCTCCAGCATTGTGGGAATCAATCAGGTAAAATTTCTTTTTATGTCAATTACTTTTAGAAATATTTTTATCGACGAAATGATATCATTATCTCATTATAGCAAAGAGATATTTATTGAGAATTCTTACAATTTTTTTTGTTCTGTAAAAGATTAAATACTTGTATGAGATTCGCTTTTAATTATTTTTATTCTAATAGTTTTATACTAGATGATAACGTTTAACACTTTCAAACACATCAATCAATTTAAACGTTATCATCTAGTATAAAAAAAGTGATAAATGATAAAAGCTAGTGATTTTTTTAAAATTACTAGCTTTTATGTTTATGCAGTTATATATATGATAATTCTATAAGCCGGAAGGTCTTTCCGTTAGCTCGAAGACAATTCAGTTTTCGATCTTGTGTGTTTCTACAAAATTGCCGTGGCACAATGCATGAGCCGCGTAGCAGTCACCCTTCCCGATGCATCCTTCATAACGCTGAATCTGCTAAAATTTAGTCACATAATTAATTATAAATTTCAAATTATTGTAACTTACAGCCTATGTCTTCTGCAGGTACCATTCGAGGTCAAAGGCGGGACAGCGGGGGCAAGGAAGAGCACGTCGACCCTGAAGTGATGGGCATCCTCAGAAGACGATCAGAAATGATCGAGAAGGAAAACGACTGCTACCACCATCTCAACCTGCGAAACCACCGACTGTTCCACAGCGACCCCAACATTGCTCGACGACCCGGTTCAGGGGGTGGCTACGCAAACGACGACATACCGGACGGTTACGGTAACAGAAAGAGCTACAACGGGGGTGCAGCTGTGAGGGCCAGCAAACTCAAGTACAAAAAGAAAGCCCGTGCCCCAGATCCACCCCCTCCTGGTATCGGCTACTCTAGAAGACCCCAGAGCATGTGCAATCTGGAAGAGAGTAGGGACAGGAAGAATCCAACAAACGGACTTGCTTGTAAGTGCATTGGGAAATCCAGAGCTCCGCAACCTCCCACTATAGTAGTCCATCCGCCGCCACCCCCTCCCCTGCCCAATTCTGTGACCACTAGGACCAAAATTGGAAGTCCTCCCTCTTCTTCGAGAACAAATGCGGGAATGCCCCCCAGGCCACCAGCAGAAGGGACGTCGAAATCGCCACCTGTCACCAGAGCTGTTGAGAGTCAATTGAATAGGACAAGCTATGAGAAAAAGGTAGGCTTGAAATACTCTTTTTTATAGACAGTGATTTTTCTGCATATAATGAATGTTTATGTATGGGTTATAACAATAATGATAATGCTTTACGGTATTTACATAATTGATCAAATTTTTACTTAGTATATTTGAGTTTTCTTTGTCTTGCTGAAAATTCTAGTTTTATGCTCTCTTTCCGGTATACGAGTATTAGCTCAATAAATATGCAGAAAAAATTTGGAAGGATCTAGTAATATATCTCTGTCAATGCTATATAACTTTCTTTACCAGTACATAAATATCCTTCCTCAATACTTTTCCCACGTTGAGATTGGTATAAGTCTAAATCTCTGGGTCTATGAAAATGCTAATCTTCCTCTTTTTCATTTGAATAACAGCTCGAAGGTGGACCAAGACCCATTCTGACTGCACCTTTTCTTGATGCTGACTGCATCTTTTTTTGATGATCATATTTACAAACTTCAGTATTGATTTAATTAACTTAACAATCTTAAATCTTGGTTTTCCAAAACAGATATGATATGCAATCTTTGGGAGACGTCAACTTTGTTGTTTTTCCCTTTTGTTTTATTTAAAATATTTTACTTTTAAAAAAAATTTACTTATTAAAGATTCATTCTTTTTGTTTGATCCATCCAATAGGTCCACCCTCTCGAGAAGTGGAGGAACTGCAGAAGCACGGGTGACATTCGAATCGATGAAGAGGACGAACCTCCTGCATCGAGAACCACTGTGTTCGACAGCAAAAAAATATCCGACAATCAAAACAAGATACCTTCCTATCTTCCCCAGAAACCTGACCCCTTCCAAAAGGAAATTCAAGCAGTCACCAAGAAGATTGCACAGAGTCGCAAACTGGAAGCTTCCACGTCTGAAGAAGCCAACCAGAAACTCGCCAAACCCACTGTAAATCCAAACACTGAAGCCAAGGTGAAAGAGGCGACTTCGCCACCGAAGTTCTACTTTGCGGATCCCAGTGTTTTCAAGGCCAACCCTAAACCAGAATCGTCTGACAAGTTAGGCGAAAGGAAACTGAGCTCGGATGGTGTCCTGAAGTCGGATTACAGCCGCAAAGATTCTATAGAACGCCAGCTCACTGAAAATACGACTGTGGATGAAATCGTCCCTTCGCTGCAGAGGTTCTCCCCAGCAAGGCGTCGCTTCAAGCCCCCCAGTAGGGGCAACTCGCCCACCCCTAGGCAAAAAGCAGAAAAGGAGTGGGATCACTTATCAAAGAGCTTATTCAGCAAGCAGGAGCCTGATTCTGACATCGACGTCAGGTAATCTGTCGTTTCATTTTCATGATTAAACGTGTTGGACAGAAAAATAATTGATAATGATTTATCAATATTTTTTTCTATTAATCTCCATCCGATTTTTTTTTCTTAATTTGGCTTATAAGATTTCTATCTATTTTAATATGTTTTAAACTACATAGAAATCTTATAAGCCGAATTATAACCGGGTTATTACTGTATCTGAAATTTTGTCATCACAGTACAGTTCTAGTAATAACCCTTCTAATTAACTAACTCCTCAGAGATAACTCCGCCAGATTCCGATGCATGAGATGCTTTTTTTTTACGGAATAGGGTTGCCAGCCCTACGCCCAATAGTCGGTGCCTACGGTTTAAAATGGATTCCGAACCAGTACAAACATCCATGGCACAACGAGAACTCGTCATTACTAAATATACATCGAAACTTGGAATACATCTATAAAAGCTAAAATAATTGTTACGGTTTGGAAGCTGAATTAGAAGCTATGCATCATTCTATATAGTCAATGTTTTTACAATATGCACTATATTTACAAATGGAATTATGCTGAAGTAATTGACCAGTTACTGGAATGGCATAAACGTTCTAAAAACAGCCCCTGTCCATACAGGGTCTTTGCGAGGGTTGGTGGAAAAAGTACCAATCGAACAACGTGATGGAAGCTGGAGAACTGAAAAATTGAATAATATTTTATTGAAACTGGTTCTTTATTCATCATTGATGAATTCTAATAAATGTTTGAAAAATAATTTTGGGGTTGTTAGCCGACTCTGTCAAATTTCTGAGCTCTCAAATTTCTCACCTGAACTATCTGGCTCACATAGGGTGAATATATGATTCAGAAGTATTATTTACTGTACATTATGAACTTATGAAATACTTAATAATCAACATTAAATGTTTTGCTAAACCCATTTCTTGGTATTATTGAACGTTCTATTATATTTTTTGTAATAATATTGCTGCGCACGATCTAAAATGATGAAACAATTATTTTGTACGCGGTGGTGCAGCCTGATGGCCAATTGGCTAGCGCTCTAGCCTTTGGTATTACAGACGTCAAGTTCGAATCCTGGCTGTGGCATGGATGTTTGTTACTAGTTCGAAATCCCCGTTAAACTGTAGGTCCCGGTCTAATTTGTCTAAAGTGTGCAAAACAATTAATACCAAACCAAACCAAACCATTCTTTTATTTATTATACATAACCATATATACTAACGATTGTTAGTATGTTATTACTCACAGAACTGTACAGAAAAAATATACAGTATTTTATATATTTCAATTTTAATTTTTCAGATTAAGGCCTGTTCTGCCCAGAAAACCTCCAGAAGTGCCAAAATTCTCCCCTTCAGAAGCATGGCAGGCACTCGGATCGGACGGCCTGGGAAGCAGCAATCACTCCACCAGTGAAGATGGTCCGGAATCGCTGTCTCCATACAAAAAAATCTCCAGCATCGCAATGGAGCCAGCGACAGACCTCGAAGACTGCCAAACGCGGATTACGACAGGTTCGATCATTACAACGGGGATGGTTTCAAACACAGCAGCATGAGTGACAGCCACTGGACACCACGTCAAGATCTGTTGGATGATTCAGACGTGAGCAGCGAGGACAGTGAAGAAGCCGTTGTGCCCAGGATGAGACCTAGTTTAGGAGAGATTTCCACCAGGTTCTCTCTTCCAACAGTAATGTTTTCGAACATGAGACCGATTGGAACTGAAATCAAAACTGCAGCTCAAGCTTCCTTCTTGAATGATGCTGCTACAAAAGCAAAGCAGGCCAAGAAAAAGACTCCGAAAATGAACGAACCTGCCTATGATAACAGTCCGGGTCCTAATTTCAGGAGATTTTTAAGCAAACGAAACAAATACCTGAGCGAAGAAGACATAACAGTATCAGATTCTAACTGGACATTCGGACAGTACGGACTTCAGAAACGAGGTAAGCAGTATTCCTCGGATCTGATGTTGTCCGACAAGAAAAAGTATGAACTCATGAGGCAAAATAACTTTGGTGACTTTCTTGGCGACATACTCATGTCGAAAGCTGACCACATGAGAAAGCAAATGAAGTCTTCGGATTCCGGTAATTCGAATTTTTCGTTCTATTCCACTGATGGCCAGATCATGTACAGGCCAGATAAAGGTGGATTCGTGAAAGAGAACGAATGCTCTCCTCCTACCAAAGGTAGGGTGTACGACATGAGAAGAAGATTCGACGCCATTGCAGATGCTCCAAGACAGAACTTCAACCTCAAGAATTCAAAGAAGAAACCAAATGCTTCTGATTTCGATTTGAGCAGAAGACGAGACCTGGAGCTGGCAAAGATGCTGGAGGACGAAGTGAGGAAAAGGAGGAACAAAGAAAAGATCTCAATCAGACAGCAGCTGCAAAGGATGAAGCACCTCCAGTCTGATGAGGAGGAGGAAGATTTCGATGATGAGGCTTACTTCACGGAGCCTAAGTCCAGAGAAGAGTCCCAGTCCCCTTTCTTCAGCCCAGACAGACCAGCAGTTGCGTCGGACCTGGGTCTGAAGCAGTCCCGTTTCGGACCTGGTGCCTCTGTGACTGCCATAGATTCGTCGCACTTGAGTCACTGGCAGAGTTCGCCAGCCCTCTTGGAGGACTCTTTAATGAAGAACAACATGCATCCTTCTGCCAAAGGTAAGCATTACTATTCGCACATAAGCAAATATGCACGAACCAAAAGTATACAAATTGGTTGAGAAAATAAAAATGTCATAGTACAAGAAATTTGCCATGGCTTCCATTTGTTTTGAAAGCTGTTCAAGTTTTGTTCAACAGAGACATTAGAAATTCAAGATGGTGTATGGTGTTTCAATAATACATTGTTGACTGAGATAGTTTGGTAATGATGGCCAATACTACAGTTGTGTATTGTGGGTTACATCAGAAACTAATTCATTCATTTCTGAATTCATTTGAATGGTATGATGCTCATTCCTGAGTGGTATGGTGCAGTTATGGCGGGACTGAATCAAATTTCTCGTGGATGCTTAAGTGAATGATACTTCGAATGTCGAATTCAGGTATGTTACATCCATCTTAATTTAAGGTATTAATCTTGTTTTGTTCAACAATTATTTAATTCATTATTACTATTATTTGGTCTTTTTGTGGGAAATAAGCTCTATTTTGACATTAGTCGAAATAAGTATACGCATTTCATGCACTTCTCTCATAATTATACTTAAAAAAGACAAAAGTTTAAATACACTCAAGAGCCAAAACATTATACAAGTACCACCTGTCAATAACGAGTTGGCCCACCTTTGGCGCGCAACATAGCTTCAACCCGCCTTGGCATGGATTAATACCGCCACTTAATAGTTAAATACCACTTCCACCTGATTACGTGCCTTCCACGTCATCCAAGCGAGTCCATTGCAAAATGTAGGGGTGGTCATAATGTTTTGGCTCTTGAGTGTAAGTTAAGACAAAAATTTACACTATTTACAATTATTTTTAATTCTAAGAATGAGTGGATTTATTTTTAAGAATGTTTACTTTTTTATTATCATCAAATTTCGAAAAATTTTATTTCAAATTCAATTATTTAATTTTATAAGTTCTCTCAAACATCAAATTCCTTCATTTTTTGCATTTAATTAACATGACAAAAAATAAATAAATAAATAGATTAGTATCCTGATGTTGTAGAAATTGAAACACATACGCAATTATTTATAAAATATTCATGCATTTATAATTAGCACGGCACTTTTTAAAGTTTTGCCATTTACTACGGATGCTTTGGTTCTTGTAAAATGCACAGAAATTTTTTACTAGATTTTTAAATCAATGCAATCTCAGGAAAAATTATATTTTATTATGTATACATGTGAATGTGTTAGATAATTTTCGAGAAGATTTTTTGGGGGTGGCCGGCGACCTTTAAAAATCTGTAATGAAATGTTCTAAACTCTGTTCCTGCAGGTCGGCTGTCTCTGTCCTCCGTCATGAGTTCTCCCGATTCCGGTGCGTGGGTGCAGACCAACGGAGCGGTGGACACGTGGCTCCAGAAGCAGCAGAAGATGGGCCTGGACGCCCTCAAGAAGCAGCAGCCCCCCGCGAGCACCCCGGACCCGGCGAACGACGGGGACGTGAGCTCCTCCCCGACCCCCGCGCCGCCCCCCAAGAAGGAGAGGAGGAAGACCAACATCTACAAGCAGCTCATGGACATCGTCAGGAAAGAGGAGAGGCACCTCAAGAACGCTCAGTGAGTTCGTTTTTGGCTTCGAATCAGTATCGTCTGTCGCGTTCTGTTAGACCCTTTTATAGAATTTAAATTCGAGCAGTCGAATAATAAGCCTGTCAGTTCGAAACTTCCTCCTTCGGACTTATGAATATCTTCCCAGATAACACTCCTAGATAGGAGGGGAGGGAATTAGCTTCAAATAAAGATTTGATTTCACCGGATACTAAAATCTAATGTCTGGAACCAGTCATGGTCTGGTATTCTACAACGAGAAAATTTTTTGTATCTAGTGAAAATCAGTCTTTATTTCGAAAGAAATAAAGGAATGAAAAATCCATAACATCTATCATATTATAAGTCTTTTTCCTAATCTGAAATCAAAAAATAAATCTGCAGGTTGTAAGCTGCTTCCGAGGTACAGAAGGGAGGAAAGGGAGAGAGTTCATTCAAATCTATCTTTATTCTAAATAATGATTGATTTCCACCCAATATTGCATTCTCACATCGTAAAGTCCCAGCAAATTGGAAATTTGAATGATATCAAGTTTGTCTGGCCTTCTACGACGAGAGATTTTAGTATTCGGTGAAAATCTATCCTTAATTTTCTTCTTCGCAACAGCCCCCTGTTGGCCAAGATCTTCTGCCTACTGGCAAATTCCTAAACATAAGATGTTGTTTTCCTTTTTACGGGTAGGGTTGTCAGTTTTACAGTCATATGAGACAGGAACCTATGGTTTAAAATGTATTCCGAACCACTACAAACAACCATGGCTCCTCAGGGACTCGAACCCGCAACCGGGGTACAGAACGCCAGGTCACCACTCGGTCATTGGACACCTATTCTTACGTTTAGCAAATATTTGGATCTTTTTAAAAATCTTTGCTGAAAACCGGTGGAAACTCCCTACATCGCTTTAGGATATGGTAGGATGCGAACATCCTCCCAGATGTCATTCCTTACGAGGAGGTAGGAGTTTGTTCTAGATAAAGGTGAGTTTCCACTGGATACTGAAATCTCACATCGTAAAACCCTGACCAGTTAGGATCGTGAAGTTTCCAATTGCTTGACTTTCTATTACGTGAGATTTTAGTATGCGATGGAAGACCCCCTTTATTTGGAACGGAAAGAATCAGTAATATATATCACATTGTAGATCATAATTTAAATTTGCAAATGGTGAATAAATCCTGTGAAAACTCCCTCCATCGGACTTAAGAGATGGTAGAATTCGAACATCCTCTTAGATGCACTGGTTTTTGGGGAGAAAGGGAGAAGTTCGATCTAAATAAAATTGTTCTGATTCGAATTCCGTTCTAATCTAAATTTCCAACAGATAGTAAAATCTCCCTGGCATTCTACCATGAGAGATTTTACTACTTGTTGTGAATCCATCTTTATAGCGGGTACAAAACCTTTCTTCCGTGATTCGGTTTGTCGCTCTACGGTCATTTTTTGCACACTTTAGACTAATTAGACAGGGAGCTACAGTTTAACGTGGATTCCGAACCACTCGTGAACATTTTCTGTGGTACATTTTCATCATACATTCAATATAAAAGTCCACCTTACATTCGCAGGGGCCTAATGGCGGAGGGGCTAACGCACAGGCGCTCGATACTATAGGTTGCAGGTTCGAATCCCGGCTGTGCCATGGATGTTTGTGGTGGTTCGGAATCCACTTTAAGCCGTAGGTCCCGGACTCATATGACCGTAGAGTGTCACAGAGCCCAGTCAAACTTCTCGCCCACATCATTCTCAAACTTTAAAGGGGCAAACTTAGCTCTAGGCACAGTGACGTGGTGTGGTAGTAGTAGCATTTTAAATTCGCATACATTTTTAATCACATTTATCCCAGCGATAGTGAATAAACTTTTCCTGAAAATATAAACAGATTTTTTTTTTTTTTTTTTTTTGAAATGGAATTAATACGAAAATTTCAAAAAGAGCCAAACTTTCAGGAAGGATAGCTTCAAGTTTCGAGAACAAACTAGTACCAGGTTGCCCAAATATCCAACCATCCACGCACCAAATGTCCACAAATTCCAATAAAGTATAGACGCGACATCATTATCATCTTAATAAATAGTAGTTAATATACCTGCGACTTATCCACTTGCAGAAGAGGCGAATCCAACAGTCGGGATTCTTCCTACAGCCAGCGGGAAAGCAGTCCTTCCACATGCTCAGAATCCTCTTCCACTTCTTCCTATTCCTATTCGGACTCTTCCAGCGCCAAGAACCATGCCAAGAACGGAGTTCCCGCCAACAAGGAGTTCGGCTACAGGACCTCCGCCCCTTCTTTCCAGGTGGCCTTCGTCCAACCTTACTCGCCCAGCAAGAGCTACAGACCTGTGCCTTTTGATGTGGTGGCCAGCCCCTACAGACTGCCGGGGTAAGAGAAATACTGCATTATTTTCGTACTTCATTTAGATTTCAGCCAATCACAAGCCCGAGTGAAAAAAGGACCAGGCTTTTGATTGGCTGACGTTCTATGATGTGCGTTCTTAGTATCTGGTGGGAATCTAGCTTAAATCATTTGAAAACCTGAAGTACGCATACTCCAAATGGTAGAAAACACAAAAAAAGGAAGTAATAGGCGTAAACCTAATAATTGACTATTATTAAAATATAGAATCTTTTATTTCTAATTTATTAATACTTAGATTAAATTCGTGAGAACTTCTGCATTATTTCTAAATGCATTCCGCAATCTAAATGAATTTTACAGACTTCAGCCAATCAGAAGTGTGGTGTTGTTACACAACCTTAAACAAACTAGTACCTAAAAAGTACACACTAAACCGTCTTCCCAACACACACATTAACCAATAAGAATTCCGCAATAACCCATTTAGTAACATACCTAAAAACCGCAATAATCCATACCACATGTAAACTTATAAGTTCAAATGCCTTCAGAGACTTAAAGTTGGGAAAGGAAACACATACACACATGAAATAAATCACAAGCAAATTTCATGATTTTAAACATTAAATATTAATATTTGCAATTTAAGTTAGAATAAGTCATTCAATTAAAGTTATATTAGTACAAGTGAATTTCTATTAAGCATTAATCAAATATAATAATATGCAATATACGATAATAACAATTAATAATAAAAAAATATGAGTGTCTCTATATCTCATTATAAATGGGCCTGAATGATCGAGTGGCTAGCGCTCTGGCGCTCGGTACAACAGGTTTCGGGTTCGAGTACCGTCGGTGCCATGGATGTTTGTAGTGGTTCGGAATCCACTTTAAAAAGTAGGTCCCGGTCTAATAGGATCGTAGAATGTTGCGGGGGCATTGTTACTCCGCGTCCGTGGCTTATCTTCAAGTTACACGCACCCTCTGGGTAATGATAAGTGAGTAACATCGGTGCAGCGCTTGCCTTAAGGCATCCAAGACCAAGTTGTCTAAGTGTTTGCCAGCTGCATTAGAACAAAAAAAAAAATCTCATTATAATACAGGCGCAATGTACACCGGTCCAACCCATTCCCTGTGCATATGTCACAACTTCTAGGAAAGTAGGGCATTTAATTTCAAAATAAAAACAAAAGTTCAATAACTGAACAGTCACTCACACGTATTGATGATGTTATCAACAGCATCATGGAAACATAGACGCACCATCTCGAATGGTGTCCAGGCACTACTGTCCAAAGACATAGTAGCTAGGGATTGCAATATCGGACCAAAAGTTCAATACCGGTATTCGGTATTTTTTTTTATCTTAATACCGGTAGTAGAAATGCCATTGGTACTGTCATTTTACTTATAATTTCATCCAAATTATCTTTTTTTATTCAAAATTATCTAAAATTCCTGATGGTTTGGGCTTAGAACTGTGCTTCAGTTTGTATATTCATCGCAATTAGATTTTTCCTCTTTAACAAATTTGTGTCATGTTTCGTTTTTAAATGTGTATGGAGTCCGCTTGTACTTCATTAACTTTAATAACTCTTGAACATTTTTTTACATCGTGCCACCACATTCTTTTCATCATATAAATAATGAAACCGGTTCGGTTTCAACTGTTTTTTTTATGTTCTTTAAAGTTATTCTGATTCATTATTATGGGGTATTATTTATGAGTATATATACAATAAATCTGAAAAATATTTTGAACTCTAAAGTATGATATACAAATACAATGCGAATAACAAACTCACCAATTAAAAAAAATATCGAAATATTACACACTTTCTTCACAACTACAACCTTGTTTTCACAGATAAGAATAAGAATTTCACACATGAGTATTCTTTCACAATTAAGAATTCTAAATTTCTAGTAAATACCGAAAAAACCGGTATTTAAACTAGTGAATACCGGTATTACAAAATTGTACAAATGGCTCAAAATACTGGTATTCGGTATCCCGGTATAGCAATCCATAATGGTAGCATTGGCCAACCGGTGGGTGTCCACATTACAGATGCTGCTGGCAGGAAAATCTCTGGTCCTGGTCATTGACTCTCGCCATTCTTTTGTGTAGGGGTCGGTACTGGGTATCTTTGTTCCTAGGGAGCTGTCACCCGCAATGGAAATTCCATATCTTTCTCGCTCTCTTCTTTGTCCTCTGTCTATTCTCCTATGATTATCTTCTCTTGATGTCTCCCAACACTTTTATTTCTACGTCCATTCAGACCACCCGCCTCTTCACTCTTTATTCGCTGAATTTTAAAAAAATGCCTTTTCATTGAGGGGAACGAATACCGTCACTTAATCAAATCGAAGAGGTGGCTAATTCCTTTTTGTATATATTTCCTAAAACATGTCCTTATCATGTTATCCGCCGCCAAAGTACTCTGTTTCCCTTCGAAAGCACATCCGATCAACAAATTTTTTTTTTCATTCTAATGCAGCTGGTAACCACTTAGACAGTTGTCTTTGATGCCTTAAGGCAAGTGCTGCACAAATATTACTCACTTTGCATTACCCAGGGGGAGCGTGTAACTCGAAGATAAGCCACGGACGCGGAGTCACAATGCCCCCGCAATGCTCTACGATCCTATTAGGACCGGGACCTACGGCTTAAAGGGGATTCCGAAACTCTACAAACACCCATGGGCAAGTCGGGATTTGAACCCCATACTTATGGTACCGAGCGCAGAGCGCTAGCCACTCGGCCATCAGGCCCCCCATCAATAAATTGTACAAGCACAGATAACTCCAGCCAATTTAAACACCGCCCAGAGATATCACTTTCAGTTGCAGCAAAAGACCTGCTTCCTCCGGAAACTGGTCATTCTTTTAAACAGATCGGATTCGCATCCCGTAAGGGCTAGTGACCATCAAATACATCCTTCCAAGAGATAAACATAAAATATATCACCGCAACACAAGAATAATATAATAATTACATACAGTTTCACTTTAATACAAAGAAAATATTTATAAATGCATATTGACAGTATAATGCGACACGACAGAAGCAATGAATGAAAAGGAGATGATGCTTTTGATTGGTTGACGTTCTGTTTTATGCAATCTTAATAACTGCATATCTCAGGTTTCCGCTGATTTAAGCTAGACTTCTGCCATACTCCGAGGGGTACACAGCAGGATGGCTACAGATACATAAAAAAAATTTTGGTGGAAAACACACTAAAAAGGAAGTAATAAGTATGTTGTGACTAATCCTCAAGGTCCTGCAGTGCGGGACGAACACCCCTTGAGTGATTTACTCATGGATAGAAGGCAGCTTCTGTTGTGATAGAGCACCCCGTAGGCAGAAGTCTGACTTTTGCTCCGTGACGCTCATACAGTCATAGGATACCGGGACCTACGGCTTAAAGTGGATTCCGAACCACTACAAACATCCATGGCACCACCGGGACTCGAACCCGAAACCTGTGGTACCGAGCGCCAGAGTGCTAGCCACTTGACCATGCAGGACCAGTAATAAGTATAAAACTAATAATTGATTGAGCGTTGGTTTTCTCTAAAATACAGAATCTTTTATTTCTAACTTATTGACACTAGTATGCATTATTTTTCTAAAATTTTAACAAATGTAATCTTTCATACACCTACACACATTGATATTATATATACTAGAGCCCAACAGACGTTGCCATACCCTGAAAATAAAATAATCCTGGTATTTGATCGCAACGCCACCTATCGGGTCCAACTGTGAATCCAAACCATCCAGAGACAAACTCAAAAACACAAAAAATTTCATCAAAATCGGCCATCCGTTTAGGAGGAGTTCAGTGACAAACACACGCACAGATGAATTATATCGATTGCAGCGCCACCTACCAGGTACAATTGTGAATCAAACCATCCAGGGACCCACTCAAACACAAAAAAATTTCATCAAAATCGGTCCAATTCAATGACAAACACATATACACAAGAATTATGTATATAAAGGTGTTCAATCTTCTAATTCATTTGCAGTAAATTAAACTAAAATTATTAACTTATAGGAAAAAAATTAAATTAGCTGTTAATTTTTTTTTTTTTTTTCAGCCTCCAAGAAGAAGGAAAACATCTTCAAGCTGAAGTTTCTTGAAAAGTTTTTTTTTTCTTCTGTATGTAATATACTTGTACAGTTTGAAACTTAGCAGGGATATTTAATCCTGAATTATAGTTCAGTTTACGATTTTGGATGAGCATTTCTAATCAAT
This sequence comes from Caerostris darwini, assembly GCA_021605075.1. Classification (NCBI taxonomy): domain Eukaryota; kingdom Metazoa; phylum Arthropoda; class Arachnida; order Araneae; family Araneidae; genus Caerostris; species Caerostris darwini. The sequence goes on from BPLQ01014134.1 coordinate 55,884, forward strand.
CAATCTGAAAGTTTTTGTTAATAAATAACTCTGTGGAAGAGGGGGAATATTTTTTTTTATGAATATTAACTATGAACTCTATTGAACACTTTATACTTCAATGATTTGAATGTCATTTTTTTTCAGGTTTTATTTTACTAATTTTTGTTTCTGAAATTCAAGAATTTTTATAAAAAATTAAAAGTATTTTTTACAATTACAGACAAATGTAAAAAATAAAACTGTAAATTTTATAATTGTTATTTGTATATATAAACACGAATTAAAGAAATTTTATGTATACCTCAACCAACTATTTGATGGGTTTACAAATATATATTTGTACATTCTGTATAAAAAAATTAAAGATATGTTTAAAGTGATCACCTTTTTTATTCTTCAAATTCATACATAGCGTTTTGAAAAACTGATAGAAATGTTCTCAATTTTAAAGTCATCAGTACTAAAAAAAAAAAAAAATTTTTCGAAAATCAAATATTGTATAAATAAAATTGCATACAAGACAAATTGATTTTTGTACAAATATATATTGATATATATTATATTGATCTGAAGAATTTTAGAAAGAAAACATTGGTTTAAATTTGATGAAATGAATACAAAACAATAAATCGTTAGCAACTAATTTTTGATTTGTTCTTAATAGAAATATTTTTTTAAAAATAAATTGCTTTTATAGAAAAGAACATAATAAATTTTTGGCAAATACAATAAACTCACTTGAATTCGGCACCAACCGAACCTTCACTTTCATACGTCCTTTGGTATGAATTCGGGCATTTGTTGATCTTGGCCGCTAGATGGCGACACAATGCTGCTCGAATTTTCATTAAACCTGTGCATGTGCACGTATTGGAATCGTGAGTGCTTTATCTTTATTATACCCCTTGAAACTACATATTGATTCTCGATAATCTGGCACTGCCGAGATGCCGAATTTAAGAGCTGGTTACTTGCTAATTACTGTTTCAATTAGTAAGTATGAAATGATGAAGCAACTCAATGGTTGATTTTTCTGTAGATAGATACGATTTAAATGGCAAAGGTTCGTACTCAAATCGTAAAATAAAATTCCCTAATTTTTAAAATTATTTTACTTAAAACTCCATTCACCTTTCGTTCTACAAATAAATGATATCAAAAAAATTGCATGCATTCGCCCAGAAATTCTCAAAAATTTGTCTTAAAAACTTCCTGAATTGCCATATTAGCTTTTCTGAATGATACATCATCAAAGAAATGATGACAGAGTCTGCACCTGAGTGGAAATGTTTTATAATAAGTATGGAATTTTTTTCATTCAGTTTGCAATTTTAAATAATACAATATCAAAATAAAATTATTCATATTGTATTTAAAACCCCTGCGGAAATACCTTACCCTTTTAGGCCGTTTTACTTGGTAGTTTTCCCATTTTTCACACAATCGATGATTGATCAATATATTAATTTTAATGCAATTTTTCCAAAAGAACAGAATATGGTATGTTCAATAAATATTTATGAATAAAAATTTCTACATTATAAACTTAGTCTAACCTTTTCCAGCTTTTATTTAAATTATTTGAACACATTTATCTTAATATAAATTAAAATATTAATCACAGCCAGTTAGTTGGGGATAGTGTTAAATTTAGTAAATGACAAAATAAAACACATTAGTGAGAAAAAAAGGTTATTTTATTTTACTACTGTTTAGTACAATTGTCCTACTAAAATAAGTTCATAAATTTTGCAGCATTTAATAAATTAAAAGAAATACAGAAGAAAATTTTGATATAAACAAATATAAGTCATTTTAAATTATGTAAGCAAGTAAATGATTATCAACAGCATTGTAAATTCTCTCACAATCACAATTCTACACATATTGTAGAGTAAAACGTTTAACATAAATGTTTTCTGCATTAAAATAACAATACTTAGCATTAGAAAAATCACCAGCACCAATAAAATAATGAAATCAAACAAATTAAAAATACTGACACAGTAATAAGATTTAAACATTTGGCATCAACACATTATATTTCAAATATGGCAACAAATTTTAATGATTTGTAAAAACAGGAAGACACCAATGGAAGTTCATAAAAGTCCACAACTGAACATTTTGGAACTGATGATACAATGACTTTTTTAATGCAATATATAGTAGAAGTAGAACAAAAACTAAATAAGATCACAGGTATACAAGGAAAGTAAATAAAAACAAGTACTGGGAAAAATAAAAAAAAATCTAAAATAAAAATTTAAGTAAAAAAATAATATTTGAATTAAGTTCCCTATGAAGTGCAATTTTTGTGTTCCACAAAAACAAATCACAATTTTGAAAAATTTTAAATTTTTACATCTTTTTCTTTTAATTTAAGAAAAATAATGTTTTAACATCATGAATAATAAATACTTTGATTAAAAAAAAAATAAAATTATGAGAGATCAACATAAATTTTTTAATTTAAATGATTAAAAACACTTTAATTATTTCTCGGATATAATTTTAATTTTGTTAATTTCTAAAAAAGTTTAGCCTAATAGGAAAAGGTAAAAAAAATAATGAAGAGAACAAAAATAATTTAAATAAACTTTTTTTCTTTTCCAAAAAAAGTAGGGTTAAAAAATTTTTAAGTAATGTTAAATATAGATATTTTAACTTCTCCTTTTGGGTGCCCCATGTCTTTGTGCCACAAGGACAAAAAGAAGCTGGCTTTTTTACCCTTTACCAGGATTCGTCAAAGGGTTCACAGACTTGGTCTAGATGTTGCTGTTCACCAAGTGGGATGAGAAATAACAAGATTATATTAAAAAGTCATATATTATAAATTTTCATATAAAATACATTACGGAAAAAAAAAGAAGCATGTTACATGCTTAAAATACACCCATAATATAATTTTATAGATGGTTTATTATAGATAATACTTTTTAATGGCTTTTGTTTTTTTAATATTTCTCTCAGTAATAAAATCTGCAAAGCTTTTTAGACTGATATAAGACAAGTAGATACAAAATTAAAGCAAGCCAAACTAAAAATTATGAAGGAATTAAATTTAAAAAAAACTTTCCTTCTATATTCATTGCTTATAAAAGTAACAGGAGGAGAAAAAAAGCATGTTATCAAGCTAAAAAAAAATTTTTTCCCTTCTAACTTTAACAATGGACATGATTACATGACTATAAAAATTAAAGCTAAAATAAATAATTTGAAACCACCAGATTTCAAACCACTTGAACGAAAAATTGAATTTGTAAAAAAAAAAAAAAAAAAAAAAAAAAAAAAAAAAATTGTAGAACTAAGCCAAAAGATCCCAATCTCAAATGACTTTTCAGTGGTAATAGAAAATTGTCAGTATTTTTTTTTTATGCCTGTCAACTGCAAAAAGATGGTGAGGTGTATGTGAGGCAAACACTCACTATAACTAACAACCATAAACTAGCAGAACATCTAAGACAGGTGTCAAGTAAAATTGGGTATAATAAAATGCTTCAATTTAAGTTGTACTGAAAATTATATAACACATTATTTATTGAGGCCTTCATAAAAAGTCAAATTTTACCCATGCTCAATTTTAAATCCTTATACCATAACCTCTCTTTAATTCAACATTCAAGTGTTGCTCACATTCGATTATCTGGGCACCTAACAAGCCTTTGCATTCAAGTTTTATCAGGCATTTGTTGACCTTGACGACCAGGTGGTGACACTATGCAACATGCATTTTCATTAAATATATAAACATTAAATATGTGCATGTTATAATCATTTACATTTTTATATAGAGCACTTTATCTTTGATATCCCTTTAAAACTATGTTAACGCTCCATAATCGAACACAACTGTGATGCGGATTAAAGAGAAGTTACTGTAACGTGAAAAACTTGTAACATGCAAAAGTATATATTTAGGGCACAAACAATGAAGGTCTTTTAGAGAAACTGATTTTTCTACATTAGCAAAAATTAGAAAACACAAAAACATTCAAAATTAATAACAGACATAAAAAAAATAGCTAATTGCAATAGCTGCACAAATAAAAGTTACATTCTCCTAATTTCATAGAAGAGTATTATCAGAAATACAAAATTAATATTGAAATTTTTTTCAAAACAAAACATTTAATAAGTATTGATCGGAAAAATTAAAAAAAATTTAATATCTAAATGCAACAATAATCCGTTACAAAGTTTACAGATACAAAAAGGAAAGAATATAAAATTTTACTCTAAAAAAATGCATTATTACCTAAAATGTTCATTAAACATCAAAAATCTTGTGCGTTGATTTTGATAGAAATATACTTTATATATTTTCATGAAGACATGGATGATATTCAGCTGCCATACAAAAAGAGAATCGAGTGCGAAAAAGGTAAATAACTATAGTAAGTTTATTACAAATGGTATTATGGTAAAAAAAAAAAAAAAATTTTTAAAAATGGTAAAATGCAGATATTCAGAAAAGAAAGAAAAATGTTAACTATTTACAGCAAAATTGCAAATTGAAATTAAATTTCTATTTTCTCACAACTATTTCTAGCATAAAATGCAAAGCTTAAAGTTCCAAATAATGCACTCAATACCGCAATTTTACTATAGTAACTGTTTTCCTGTACATTCAAAATGTGCATTTTTTAAAATTTTAAGAACTAGTATAAGTACGATAAAAACAGAGATCATTTACAATAAATCTATCTTGTTTAACTAAATTATATTACATTAACATCATGGATTTTTTTTTTTTTACTAAGATTGCTTTAAATTTAATTTTATACAGAAATTATGACACAACTTCAATATTTTAGAAAAATTAATAAATATTTCGTCATTGAAAATTTCAAATTCAATTAACGTCACAACACGAAAACAGGCATGCTTCTTAAATTAATATTTTAATAGACTTGCATTAGAGTAAAAATCGGGGTATTTTCAGAGATAAATCTTGCTACCATTGAAACCTGAGCATAAAAAGGAAAACATTGGACCACAAATTCTCATTAAAAATCTAGTGAAATTGATAAGTAAGAAGGAAATTAATTGGTAATTTTTACAACATTCCTGCATAACAACACTGACAAAGGGAATTTATTTAACTACATATTACAATAACAAATATTGCTATTAAGGTAAAGATTTAAATAATTTTAAAAATAATAATCACTTTTTTATCATAGCTTAATACACTGGTTTTTCTGTACAAATAAAAAAAAAGTTCTGATTACAAAATCAGGTGCACATAATTAATAAGTGAAAAACATCACAATAGATTTCAAACTAATGAGATAAAAAATATAGAGAATTTTGTAAAATAATGCATCTATTTTACAAAAATAAGTATTAAAAATCACAATTTTGAAAATTATGCTTGCTTAAACAAATAAAATAAGCAAAGCATTTCTAATTAAAATAACAAATTTTACTTTAGCACAATCAGAGGTACACTAATTAAAAAAATGTACCAAAATCAGAAGCAAATTTCTCCACAAAATAATATTTTTTCTATAACTATGATAACGGTAAGTTTCCTAAAATGTTAAAGTGTAAAATAAAGAAGAAGTTTAAGTGAATTTTATTAATAAAAACTGCAATAATTTTTCTGTTTCAAACAAAAAATGAAATGAAATATTTTTCATATATTTACAAAATCTAAAAGAACTGTTAGAATTTCCTTTTTTTTAGAGGCAGTTTTGAGTTATGAAATTTATATTTAATTGAACGAAGCAACAACTTTTTACAAAGGTTTAATTTTTTTCTTTTGTATCGAATAGAATAAATATATTATTTTTATACTTTAAATTATTCAGTTTAAAGCACACAAATAAAAAAATTTCCATTTGACAAATTTATATAACATATCATTATAGGGAAGGAGAAAGTCATCTATCATTGGAATGCTTTAGACTAAATACAAAAATAAAAGCCAAACATTAGCTAGATATTAAAACCATCTTTCAACTCATGTTATACATATCTAAAATTTTAAACCAACACCCCTATATCAAAATCTAATGATTTTTATCTATGAATAATGAAATTGAAAAATAAATAGGTAAATAGCTGATATATGACAAAAACACATGAAAGCTCTTAAATGAAATAAAAATGCAATCAGCAGGAAGAATATTCTGGAACCTTTCAAAGTCTAAAATTTCATTTTATATACTAACTGCTTTAACAGCAAATAGTGATAATTAGCTTTTTATCTCTCAATTTAGTCAAAAGCGGCCTTCTTGGACAAGCCAGTCAGACTTGAAATCTCAGTAGGTTCCGATGGAGAAGGCTCGGAAGTTGTGAGTCGGCTGAACTCGATCTCTTCCTGGGTAGAAGAGATGGCATCTAAGGAAAAGAAAACTACTATTATAAAATATTCTCTAAAGCATAAATAGAGAAAATTCTAATGCTATAATTACATAATATAATAAGATAAACAATATTAATAAGAAATAGCACAAAATAACTTAAAAAGTAATTCAAATGTTATTAAAAAAAAAACAGAATAATTCTTCGAATATTGTGATTAAATGAGGGGGAAGGGGAAGATATACACTGATAAAAAATAAACTCTTCAATAATAATAATCCCTCTAATAATAAATCTATCTTTAATCTGGTCTGTTTGGAACCATGGTCATGCTGGATTAGCAATTTTTCTGGTTGAAGGTTTGTTTTGTTGCTCTACAGTCATTTTGTGCACATTTTAGTCTAATTAGACCAGGGACCTACAGTTTCATGTGGATTCCGAACCACTAACAAACATTCATGCCCCCACCAAGATTTGATCCTGAAGCCTGTGGAACCAAAAGCCAGAGCGCTAGCCAATTGGCCATCAGGCAACTAGCAATTTTTCTGGATGATTCAGCGTAATATAGTTTTAAGAGGGATATCAAAGATAAAGTATTCTAAATGAAAATTTGAACAATTAAAACATGTACATATTTAATATGTAACACTGTACTGAAACCAAAACTGACAGTTTTGATAAACACTGGACAAAAACGTGATCGGCATTGTGTTGCCATCTGGCGGTAAAGATCAGCAATTGCTTGAAAATTCACACAAAAGCAAAGACTCAAACAATATTGGATTATAGAATTTGATGAGCTAACAGATTAAAGAGATGTCACTGCAATTATTTTAATATAGAATATTTTTGTTACCATGATATAAAATCATTAGATATTTTTATATTAGCTTTTTACCAATCTAGGCTTGTGTTCAATATCGATAATCAAACTGCACATTAAACAATCACTTGAGATACATACATATAATTTATTAGATTAATGTATTTCATAAATTAAACACAGATATTGCATTCAAGTTAAACATAGCATGTTCCTAGAAACCATAAGCACAAGTTCTGATAGTCAGAATTACTACACTGGCGGAAGAGGTGAAGTTGCTATTTATAAAAGTAAAATTGTATCTCATTAGCATGCAATGATTATTTCTATTTACAGAAATGCCAACATTAAAAGAGACTTCTATAGTATTTCAGATAATTTCTCATATTTTTTTTATGCCTATCTATTAAAACTATCATTTTTTTAGTAAACATCTCACACGAAAAAAATTATTTTCAATAACAATGGGAAAATATAAACAACAAATGTGTTTATTTGTGCATAGTAATGAAAAAAAAAATAAATAAATAAATGTTACTTGCTTAATTATTGAAAAATATTGCATAGAATTTTCTTTTGCAAAAACTGAACTATTTTTCTGAGAAATGGTGAAATTTTTTTAATTGCATTAACTTAGAAAAGTAATATATATATATATATATTTCTTTAAATTTTTATTAGAATGTTGAGTTTCCCCACAGTACCAAGATATTCCAAAATATTTTTTCCACAAACACTAAAAAGAATCCATAATAATTGGCATCTCTGTATTTAATAAGATTTATTTAATGTTATGGGTGAAATAATAAATTAATAATTGGAAATGTTTCATTGAAAACAAATTAAATGCCTATATAAAATTGTAAAAGTTCTCTGAAGTATGGTAATATATATGCATAAAAACAGTATTATTTATTCTTTTAATAAAAAACAATAAAATCATAAATATGTAAGCAAATATCACAAAAGGAGGAAAAATGTATAGAGTAATAAACCAATTCAAATTAAATAACTAAAAAAAATCCTGTTTGATTGCAATCTATAAGCAAAAGAAAATTCTTTTTAATAAGAAAATTATTCACTGTATTACATAACAATAATTATTAATTTTAGTTTTAATGTGTCCAGTGTGGATCTGGGAGAGAATAGTCCCACTATAGCCCATAGATGTTGTAAAAGGTGACTAAAATGGGTACACAGTACCCAGAGAATAACTGGGAAAGATAAAGACTTCTTCCTTTGGGTGCCCCATGTTTTTATGCTGCAAGGTCAATGACAAAAAGAAGCTATATTTTTTACCTTTTATCATGACTCATAGGTTAACATGGATTCATGGACTTGGTCTAGATGTTACTGGCAACCAAGTGGGATAAAAACCAACACATTTTAATGTTGAAAAAAAATAAATAACTCATCACTTTTTATCTTAACAATTAAAATAATAATAATAATAATGGCGAGGCAAGTTGAAAATATCGACTTTTCTTCTGTATTGAATAATAATCTAAAATTGTTTACTCTCATTTTTATGCAGAGATTTGGATCAATCTTTCTAACGAAAATTGTTTTATAGTTTTCTGAAGTAAAATGACCAATTTGTCAAAATAAAAAATAAAAAACCTCACCTGATTGAGCTGGATAATACTTGTGAGATGGGGCATAGAGAGCAAGAAGAGCAAGGGTGTACAGGTTCCACATACCATAAACACCGGTATAGAAAGCTGATGTGTATTCAACCTGTATATGGATATCCTTGTCCCACTTCCATTGCCCTTCACTAATCTATAAATAAAATATTTACGCCATTCAAAAGAAATACAATCAATTGGCAATAAATTGAAATATGAAAAAATATATATCAATTATTTAGTTTTTTAAATTATTTAATAAATTTTATTAAGGTTTGTTTTGATACTTGTAAATTTCAATAAGAGTGAATGGTTGACATTATAATCTTAACCAGCGATAGCATGGAAAATCAATGAGTAGCAAAGATTCAAAAAGAGTGTCGTCATAGGCAGGAAATGTCTTTCAGTAGGGATTTTAATTGCAGTAAAAATAATTTTAATTTTTAATCCTCAGAACTTTACACTATATTTTTCTATGGAAGAATCCTTTTTTTTTTACAAGCATATCATTTAAGCTAAGAAAAACTTATTCTCATTTCTAGCTATACTCTGCCTGTTTCATATTTCTTAACTTAAATAAGGTGCAGTTTTTTTTTCTTTTCTTTCTTCTTTTTTTATTTATTTATTGCAGGTTATATTTTACATTGCATTTCAAAAATGAAAAAAAATTATTAAATATGTATTAAATGACAGGAATATTTTAAAATTAACTATTAACTGGTAAATAGGTTCTTAAGCAATCTCCTTGTCCCTGCCTTTTCTCTAAACTGTATCCAACACAAAACCATTATGATTTTCAAGATTCTTAAAAAGAAGTTTTACAAGAATATTCAAATTAAAATATTTTACTATATTGAAAAGAATGGTTAAAACTGATTTATTTGGTTAGTACCTTTTCCATTCATAAATGGTAGGAGAAAAAAAATATATCCACATTTTTCTTTCATTTTGTGATTTAGAGTTCCAACTATTTTAATGATTTTATTACTTCCTCTAATTTTCACTGTAGCTCAAGAGAACAAAGCAGGAGCACACATTTCATGAATATAAGTGCTCAAATATGATTTATTTGAAACTGCAATTTACAGAATTCAATTGTTGGTAACTCAATAAGCAGATACAAGAATAAGTCGACATGATACTTCAAACCTTGTTTGACTCCGTTGCCTTTTCTTTTTTTCTTCAAAGACATTTTGATGTTTTATTAGAATTTAAAATTTACATCTTGTAATTATTTAAATGATATCTTACTTTATGAATAATTCTTTTTGCAACATTTTAAGAGTACTTCTTCATTAATCAACAATTGCCAAATTATGTAATTTATCACATTTAATGATAAGAAAAAAAAGTTATGAATTATAAGTTAAAGGTGAAAATGGTGAAATTTGATATTTGGCTGGTTTGAAAAAAAAAAAAAAAAAAAAAAAAAAAAAATTGTCCACATCTACTCCATCAATTTATTGTTAAAAAAAAAAAAAAAGCCTTCATAATAGCAATAAAATTAAAAGTTTAAAACAGTGGCCTATCTTATGGTTTCTCAGTAAAAAAGGTTCAAATCCTTAGTGATATACTGAATACTATATATATAAAAAAATACTTTATATGCAAGGTTTCCATTTATTTTGAGTTTTTAAAAATTAATGTAATAAAATTAACAACATAACAATTAAATGCAAATTTAAAAACATACCTGGCCAATGATGAATGAAATCACAGTTAAAAGGGCACATAGAATTGTAGTCATCATCAAAAACTTAAAGCGATAAATAACTCCCTAAAATTTAAAAATTGCATTTATGTAGAAAAACACCGATCAAAGAATTCATAATTTTTTTAAAGAGATTTTTAAAAAACATACTTCATAGTACAGTCTTCTTGCACTACTCATGCTGGGTAATGTATTTCTTTTGAAGCCAATATTTCTGAAGACTTTGAAAGCCAAGTAGCAGAGGAAAAGAAAATAGACACAAGCAGATATGGCAGCAAGTATGATAAAACCCAACTGTGTTTAAGTTAAGGCAAAAAAAGCTTATAGGCAATAAATATATAAACTAAAAATCAACAAAGTACAGAAATTGTTAATAATGTTGTTATATATAAATGGTAATAGATTACTCAATAAATGGAAGTAAGTATAAAGTATAAGTATACCCTCAATAAAGGGAAGTAAAAAAAAAAAAAAAAAAAAATTTACTAAGTAAAGTCAGTTTGATCGAAAAAACAAAACAAAAAAAAAATTTAATAAAAATAATTGGCATAGTTTAATAAAATATTTTTGAACATTTCATTTCATACGACTTAAATAATAAAAAAGTGGTCATATCAAATTGAAAAAAAAAAAAAAATTTCAATAATAATTCATTTTTATTATTATTTATAATTGTGCTAATTAAGAAGCTCTTTCAGAAAAGTTTCCTTCATTTCTCAATTAATGTAGAAGTTGGAAATGCCATAAAATTAATGGAAGAGTCATTTCTAAATAAAAAGTTAGAACATCCGTGACAAAAACGATCAGTAAATGAAAGAAGGACGGCACACAAAGAAATTTTTTCCTTGAAGTTAACCGCATACCCCCCTCCTTTTTTTTTTTTTTTGGTCTATGATTTCAAAGTGATTAAAATTTTATGAGGTCATGGTAATCTTGATAAAACCCTTTCAGATTCCATTTCAAATCCAGCAATTTGTGCAACTATATCGTCAAAATGTAGACCACATTCTGTAAAATGTAGAACACATAAAATTTTTAGAATTTTGAAAACAACCAAAAGAGTCTTAAAATTAACATACTAATATAGTTAAAATATGAAAAGAATTTTTTAATAGGTAAGTAGTTCACAAAAGAAAACTGAAATTGTACCACATTATTTTATAACAATATTTTTTTGGAATACTAACTTTGTAAAAAGGCAGTCTTATTTATATATTTTTGCCAATGAATAATTTTATATTACAAGGAAAAATATAAATGAATGGTGATTTGCTTTATGACTTCTTAATGCAAGAATTAAAATAAATTTAGATTTCTTAAAAATTATGAACTTTAAAATCAAACAGCTTATAAATAAATTTAAAAAATCAAATAAAAATCAAAGCCCATTTGAAAATCATTTGAGCCTATCGAAATATAAGTTTTAAATTGGTATATTCATACATTATAAAAAGTTCAAATAAAATATTTTTTACACAATTATATATGGCTAGGGGAGAAAGTAAATATAAGCATGTTTTATAAACATTAATCACTTCATTTTAATATAATAAAATTTGATTTAAAGGATACAGATAGATTTGATCCAACAGTAGATGTCCAAATACTGAAAAATGGATTCTTCAGCTGCACACCTCTATAACCAGAAAGTTAGGTAAAATAGTTAGAAACTTAAAATATATATATACATATATCTAAGGCTTTTATTTATTAAGTTTTCAGATTACAAGAGAAAATATCAAAATTGCACTTTTATTATAAGTTTAAACAATTGTTTGAATTTTTTAAGATAAGATAAATAGAAAAATTAAAAAATAGCAGTAATAATGTAGAATTACATATTTATTTTTAAAATATTCATTTCAAGTTATATTTATATAAAGGAACATGGATAAAAAGGTAGCAAAGTTAAAAATAAATTATTAATAACACAATGGTTATAAATCAAAATAATATAATTAATGAAATACAGAAATATAACAGAAATCTAAACTAGTTACATGAAAAATGAAATGTTTTATAGCAAGAATTAAATTGCGCATTAATTATTTTAAATTAAACTAAACTTACTCTACAATAAACCAACAACAGATTTTATACAACTTTATACCAAAATTCAACTTTTAAATTATCAAAGCAATAAAATTGCTTTTGCTACTGAATTATCAAAGAAATATTTTTTCTGATATATTATTCTATTAAATTGGGCTGTCAATAAATGAATAAAAGCATTACCATTTTTAGTACTTTAGAACAAACCGAAATTTCAAAATTATAACACAAGTTATACAAAAAATTACCTTTCACACATGTCGAAAATAAACAAACAGAAACACCCCAAAGCAACTGTAATAAGATAGTGCCAATAACTTCGCAGCCTGTTTCCGCTCAATTTCATCCTATAAAAAGAAAATTGTTTTTAGCGAAAATATTTTTCATCAGTACTTTTAATATAGTAAAAATAGATAAAATTTTTTAATAAATTTACTTATGATCATAAAACATAACTAATTTCTCACCTTTCTACCCTCCTTTAGAAATATGAAGCACAAAAAAAGAAAAATTATTTTTAATGCAAATAATCTTCACACAGTCAAACAGAAGCAATTAATCACCAAGAACACTTATATTGATTTTAACTTATTGGCTTTAGATTACATATTATAAGATTTATTATAATAAACATTAATACATTGGAAGAATAAAAAAAAAAAAGATGTATAAACATCTAAATATATATATATACATAGTATATAATTACACAATTTTTAACAATTTCACAGCATTTAAAACCAACTATAAGTAAATTTATATTAAAAATTTATAGAATATAATGTAAAAATATAGCTTTAAATAACTATGTACAGCAGAATACAATATAGAATTTAAAAAAAAATGCAGAACATAACAGTACAAAATTTAAAAAAATCATGAATAATATAAATATGGCTCAAATTATGAATTTTAGAATAAAAATTTTCTCTCAAATTATATGTATCTACTTTAAGCAGTAGAAATAAAATTTTAGTTCGGTAAGCATACAATAATCCAATGTACAATATAATGTTTAATATATATATATATATATATATTCAGATGCAGAAAAACCACTGACCATCAGATGTTCTCCACAAAATATTAGCCAGAAACTGAGAAGAGCAGCATAAAAAACTCCTTGCCTTATATCACTGAGCAATATCATGAAAGGCATATCCATCCACAGGGACAAATACTCAAGAGGCACTACCAAAAACAATTTGAATCATTTAAAAATAAACAACATATCTTTAGAATGGATTATCTCAATTTTATTTACTTTGTGGAATGTAATGGTTCCTAATAGTTTTAAAAGTGAAGTCTAAAAAAATTAGTCTCTAAATTTTAATTTTTTTTTTAGGTAATTTATAATGAAACCCAATATAAACAATCTAGGAAAGCATTTGTAATTTACATATTAATTCAATTAAGATAATTCAGTAATGGCCCTAATTGTCGATATTTCAAAGATTTTTTTTTTTTTTTTTTGATGACTATTATTATAAATGCATTTACATATATTTCATTATTATTATTAATTTAACATTTTTATACTTACAATTCAATATACTTAAGGTGATCCCAAGAGCAAGCAGCATTCTGAATAAGAAATACAATAAAAAACAAGATTAATACTGAATTTACTAAATACTAAATAACAAAAAAAGCTTTTAATGAATTAAAAAAATTGCATTCAGTATAAATACAATAAGAAAAAGGATTAATATAGAAGATTTTCATTATCACTATCCACTTATAAGGTCTATATTCCACTACTTTTCCTTATCCTGTAATTATCTTAAATGTAAAATAAAATATTTATTTTAATGCAGTTATGGATATTTATAATCCACATTTACCACACAGTACAATTACTAATTCATATCAGATTTTTACTTTGTTCACTAACTAATTCAAAAGCTTTTTTTTTTAATTGCATATTTAATATAATGATTTCTGCAGCAATGATTTAATATTTTATTCAAACTATATGATTAAGGCTGATTTTTTTAAATTACAATAATGAATCTAAAGATTTATTAAGTATCCATGCTTTTAAAGGCAATGAAGAAATAATATTTATTAATAAATGACTTAATATTGCAAACATTATTTGCTGTCATTTATATAGAGTGTTCAAGAATGCCACAAAAATTGTGCAGCAGAAGAATTCAAAAAAATTTCCATAAGTCAAATGCCTCTATGATGCAGTTTTTGAGAAAAATGCAAAAAAAAAAAACATCATATCTGGTGCATGGAAAATGGCCTTTAATAAAAATAGAAACAGCATTAATTGTATAATGACAATCATTAATTGCATATAGTATGGAATTTACATAAGGTTTATTATAGGAAAATGTCCAAAGAAACTGTTAAAAGTAGGAGTAACATAATGGGACCTGGTTATTCCATTTGTCAATGATACTGGCATTCGGATGATGCCATGACAGAGAGAAAAAAATATACCTTGCAGTTTTTAATACATAGCCACTACACTAATTGTAAATGAAGTATAGTCCAACCACAGATTACATGAATGGTAAGCATCTACTTTAACAGCAAAGCAGATGAATCAATTATTTGAGTGGAGTTTTAGTTTCACCTAGTTTTACTTTTAATATCATTCAATCTAAAAAAATTTAAAATTCTTCTTAGATGACATTTCATCCAATATGATGTCATTCTTTAATTTATCTGACATAGTGACTTGTTAATATTCCATGCAATTTGATAGTTAAACTATATATATTTCAATATTCACCAACAGAATAACTAAACTGATAGTTTCACACAATGCAAGTTCAGTAATAGCTGTTCAATTGCATAACAGACATGCACATATTGTTAATCTCGCTTTAAACACTTGTCAGAAGACTAAGAGTACATTTTTAACTTTTATTTTATTTTATGCATTTATTTCGAGTACTTTTATTTCATTAAATCTTTTGAATTTTTTATATATTCTTCAGTTTTGCATGACTCCAATGAAGTTTATTTTATGTGCACCAGATGCGACATAATATTTTTTTTTCAAACACTAGGCAACTTTTACGTACACTAAGCAAGACAGAGTTTATGCAGTAAAGTCAAAATATTTTGCATAAATACTTGGTGGTAGTAGTAATACATACAAATTAGTAGATAACACAAAAAAAAGTTTATATATAAGAAAAATTTTAAAGTGTGAAACTTACTTTTCAACTAAAATGGGTGCTCTGCATAGCAGATTAATACGCTTCCAGTACCATACCAACACAATTATAATTATAGGAAAGAAAACAGTTTTCATTGCCACCCAAACTTTTGTAAAGCCTCCATTCTGGTGAATTAACTAGGATATAAATTGAAATTTTTCAATGATTAAACATAAATTTATACTTTATAAAAAAAATTTATATGATTTACAAAATTGAAATATTAAAAGCAATAGTTTTCAATTATCCTTAATATATATTTTTAAATATATATCTTATTAATACATTAATATGATTATGATTAGCACTTTTATACCAATGGATCAGTTTTTTCTATAAAATTAATGTGAGGAATAAGTAACAAATAAATATATATATTTTTTCTTTTTATACGTGATAGTTTAAATATTTTTTTACTGATCATATAGAATGTTCAATATAAAAATACATGAAAAGATAATACATATAGAATAAAACATGAAAATGTTAAAATTTTAGGTCAGATGAGTAGTATAAACAATTAAAATAAATCAACTTGAACTTTACCAATTAACAATTTTATTTAAAAGTAAATCTATCTACAATCTCAAAGGTAGTATATATGCAAATATATATTAATTTTAAAATATTGCAAACTCGACAAACATTTGATGATACTGTAATAAATTCAGTAAAGGATTTGCCAAACTTTTCAAAAAATATGTTTAAGTATGTTCATATATGTATATGAAAATGAGTGGCTAAATATGTTTGAATTTGAGGACCGAGGTGGAATTATAATAGCCTTTTTATAATTTAATAAGACAATTATAATCAAACATTCAAGGCAATATTCTTGGTTAATATCTTGATAAAATTTGAAATTCTCTTGTAAATTAAAATTTCAGCTAAGGGCATTAAATTTTTGTTTCAAATATCAATTAACTTATACTGATGCATGTCATTATCAATAAATTCACATTTATTTGCTACAATAGATGATGTCATAGTTTGGGATTGGAAACAAGATTTCTTTTTTCTCTTCTTCAAAACCAATATGCAACTACTAACTCTGAATATATTAAATTTTTGTTCATTGCAAACTAGAAGTTTTTCTTTTCCTACTTGGCCATGATATCTTAATGATCGAGTTAATCTTTGAATTGATTTTGGATACTATAATATTGTTAAAATTCTGCTATAATCTTGAATTTGCATTTATTTTTCAAACAGCAATTGCTATGGAGTGAATGCTTCAATTCATTAGACATCTCTGTTTGTTACACCAATCTTGATTTATTACTCATTCTATTATAATATTTAAATTGAAACATCTGTACTTTTCCTTTGATGAGGGTTGCCATATACATTATTATGAATGTAGAGAAAGTAAGTTGAGAAGAATTTTAACATAGGTAAATATGTTTATAGCTCTGAGTTTGGATTATGATAAGTAAAGTAATTTTTTTTTGCGTTTGTTTTTTAATAAGCATTGTGTCTTCTAATAATTCTAGCATAAATAAAAACAAAACTCAGGTAAAACTAAATATTATAATTAGAAACTCACCACAACCCACATATCATCAATATGACCAATGCCTTCATTCAGGGGTGTCTTCCCAGTGAAATCAATGGGTACTCTTATGTTGATGAGGTAAAAATCATAGTGAATACTACCCAGTTCGAATAGAGGTAAAACATCACAATCGTAGTGATAGCCATCAAATTTCTGAAAAGATCAATAAAATAAAAGAATTAAAGATTTTATTAATATGCAATAAACAATACAACCTTTAATTAAGAATTAAAAAGAATTCCTCAGATTAATATGTAAGTTGACATATAAGTTGTTAAACAACGTTTTCCTATAATGGAATTTAAATTTATAACTTAATTTTTTTTTCAAACCGATATTTACAAAATGAAGTATCATTAAAATACCCAAATTATAATTGTTATGAATAGATTTTTAAAAACAATTTTTGTGATTAAATGCCTATTGAAAATGTTTACTAATCATACATACATCATTAAAAGCAAATCATATCTAACTGGTAATGGAAAAACAATAGTTTTTAGATGATGATGAAGTGTAAATATTGATAAAAAAATCTAGCTATAGACAGATATGGCAACCCTAATGTTGCATAAAATTAAAACTATATAACTTGATTTGGTCCATTTTTGAAGGTACGGTTTTGAACCCAAGAAATTAACAAAAACATTTCACAAATAATTTTACCAGCAGAAAAAGGAAAAGGTAGAAACAAAGTAAAGTTTATCATTTATTTAACATATGCAAGTGAAAAGTAAATTATCTTATACATATCTTTAATAATTTTAATATTAAATAATTGCTTCTATTTAATAATTGCTTGATAACTTATAATAATTTAACTTTATTTTAACTACATTTCAAACATTCATTTACTATAGACCCCCATAAATTTCATAATTAATTATGTAATATATAATTTCGTAATTTCCCCATTAATCATCAGCACCTAAAAAGTTTCTTTCAGAAAAATTGTTATAGCTATAATTTAGAAATTTTGGTGCAATTAACCAAAAGTAATATTTTAACATTTCATCATTAATTTACAAAAAGGTAAAAATTCTTCAACTATTTAATCATTATCAAAGTAATTTACACATTTTAAAAATTTAGAACTGAGCAAAGAAACTGAAGATTTTAAAATAAATAAAAATAATTTTTAAAAATGAATTCAATGCTATAAACAAAATCCTTTCATAGAACTAAAGTAAAAAAAGGAAAAAAATTATACATTTTGACAGTAAAAAAGTTTACTACTATTTTGTAGTAGTAAAAATAGTAACGAAAGAATACTACTATTTTGATAGAAGCTAAAGTAAAAACATTGTAATCTAAATATCTATCATTGTTTTAACATGAATTTTGTTTAAAACAGCAACTGATAATTATATGTTCTCCATGTTCCACACTTATAAACAAAGCTAAAAACATGAAACTGAAGCTTTCATGAATGTATTATAGAGGCTAAAAGATTGGGCATGATGCATTATTAATCTTGTTGTGGATTAGTTAATGTCAAAAGCAATTTTTTTATAAATGCTGCAGGCTATTATAATAACAATAGTTAGGCTATAATAAGCTAATAATGGCTATAAGTTATAAGTCTCTGTATTAATAAAATGTAGGAAATCAAAATTTTAATATAATATTTATAACATTTATCACATATCACATAAGAAATCTAATTATTCTTCATTAGAGCTTTTCAGTTACATTAGAAAAAACAGGTAAAAATGATTAATAATTTTTCTGAGTGTAGTATGTCTTGATATGCAAGATATAAAAATTAACAACATTTGTTTCAAATTAAAAAAAAATCGATTAAACAAATAAATAATAACTTCTGATACTTAAATATCCTCATTATGTACAGGAGGTTTACATTTTTTTTTTTTTTTTCTTTTCACAATAAATAAACATTTTGATATACTAGTACATTTATAACAGGTGTCCACTTAACTGAAAAATTGCAATGCATCTTCTTTTCAGTTAAATAATATAATAATGTTTAATTTTAACGTTACTTAAGTAAGACGACAGTTCTTTTACAACAATTATAATAATTTTTAGTTATTACCTTTTCTTCTTCTATAACACAATTAAGGTCTCTTGTTTCAGTAGAGTTAGCTAAAAGTGTCCATTTATCATATGGATCCCACTTATTTCGTGAACCCAATTTCACTTCAAATGTAACAACGGGCTTTTTACCTGCAAACAAATATACCCTTAATAAAATTATCATAAAAATAAATAAGAAGCCATAAATAAACATAAGAACAGATTTCATGAATTAATTGTAAAAGTTATTCTTCTACTTAAGAAATAAATAGTTTTAAGTTAAATTTAAGTATTATGTGTAATCAGTAATTACTTGCAATACATACTTAAGCAAAAGCATTATGTTTTAAGGTATATTGATAAATCTCAATACATTTCTGATTTTTTTTTATCTTAAAATTATTAGAAAACTCCATGAAATAAGTAAAAAAAAATATAAATAAATTTTAAAATAAGAAATATTTTATACATTTTCATAAAATTCATTGAAACAGCATTGTTAAAAATGTGATAACATAAATTAAAGGAATTGAACCAAATTGATAGCTAAAAAAATACTTGCATATTATAAAGATACTAGACAGCAGAAAATATCATTTTAATATAAATTCTGTAGAGAGACATCAACATGTATGCTATTATTGAACATAACTGATTAAGGACATATGTGATCAATATCCTTATTGATTTAATCTTTTCAAAAACATCTTTGAAGACAAACAGTATTTATTAAAATTAATTTATCCACCATCTGGTGGCATATTCAACATTTTTTAAAGAATAAATAAATATTTTGTGTTTGCACATGAAAAACTGAAATTCATAAATTTATTACATTTTTTACATGGCTGTTGATTTGAACGAATTCATATTATGAAAGAATAATTAGCACATCAAGCTTAGTAATTAAAATTTAATTTATAATAGCTAAAATAAAATATAAAAAAACATGCTTACTCATAGGATTTTGTTTCATGAACAAGATATCCATTTGCAAAATGGCATTTAATGTACCCATCCATCTTGAATAATCCAAAATCATGCCGTCTTTAGGAAGGGGAGCTTGAAATGCAAAGACCAAATGATTGGGAGTGATATTTGGATCGTTGATAACATCAGAACTGTAGATGTCATTAACAATCTTGCAGTTGATACTCTCTTTTCCCCTTTCCTCTAGGAATATGCCATACGTCATCAAATTCATCAATACCAATGGGTCGATTCATTAGACATTTGGTTGCTAAGATGGTTTCGACATTAGATGGAGCAGGAGCTTTAAAGAATCAATTAAAAAAATTAAAATAGATAAAAAAATTTTAAAGATGGTACTTTCTAGTTATAATGAAATTGGCTAAATGAGTTGCTCAATTTGTATATTATTTTACAATGATATATTGTTGGATGGTAATTGGATTATGACTATTCTTATATATGGCTTTTATTAGAAATTAATTTATGAAACTTTAGCCACATACAACATTAAAATAAAAATTAAAAGTACATACACAAAAAATAGTACTTTATTATGTTCCATATTATATAAGTTACAGTAAGTCACCTTGCAAAGAATAGAGAATAAGTGACTGATGATCTATGGTTAACTTTGGTCATTTGCTTAATATTGATTAATTTATCGAAGAAAAGTAGACTTGAGACCAACATTCAATCTTAGGCTCTGAAACAGATTATAAAGGCTCAATCAACCCCATTGAAAAATTAAGAAAACCTAACTTAACAGACATCTCTGCAGAAAAAAAAAAAAAAAAAAAAAAAAACCCAAAAAAACTTTCCTCTCCATCTCTACCCTAAACTCTAATAGTTTTAATCTCATGCATGCAATACTAATGTTAATGCAGTAACAATAAATCAAAGTTCTTGATCTTCTAAAAAGCTTCAGAGCATCCCTGTCCATTTTTTTTTTTTTTTTTTTTTTTTAAAGCATATTAGTAATCTTTAGCCCTATGGTAATCTCATTTTCAAATAGCTTTCCTTCAGCTATTCATTATTAGTGTAAATTCTCAGTTAAATCCACCAGCTGGTCTCATGTACCCTTTACAGCATCAAACTTCTGCAGGCACTAAATTTTTTTTTTTTTTTCTACTTCAGAAATGAGCTCATTTAATAATTTATTGTCTTTATTTAAATAACCAAAAGACAAATTTACTATAATGAGTGCTTCTTATTTACTGAATTAAAATTAGAGGCAAGAGAATTATTTTCCCCAGGTATTCCAAAAATAATTTACTGTGACACCTTGATATTTACTTAATAACAAAGAAGAAATAATAATAATAAATAAATACAAAATGCAAATGCAAACATGAAAACAAGTAACTGCCCAAATTAGACCAAAGCCCTCATATCTGAATTCCAGTTAGAAACATCAATTTTCTACACCTGGCATACCAGTAGAATGCCCAATTATACAATGATAAATACTTCACTATTTCACAAGCATGCAATTACTTAAAAGAATTCTTACTAAATCTTTTAAGAATTATTTTATCAAAGTAAAAATATAAAAATCAACATATCAATAATAAAAGTAAATGAAGGAATTCATATTAAAAAATTTTATTTTATTCATAAGAAAAAGAATGGAAGAAATTCAAAATTAATTTTTTTTAAAGAATCAATTCCATCTAGAACTGTTTATAGTGAATACATAGACCTAACACAATTATTTAAGCTGTCAACATCACTGGACAAATTAAAGTGTCTTGTAATAAATTTATTAAAAGGCAAATTAATTTGCAGTTTTGTAATCAAATTAAATAAAAAATATTTTAACTAAATAATCAAATCTTCATGACTGTGAAAATGAAGAAATACTACTTGTCAGTGAAATAAAAGTCTTAATATAAATATTTATAAAAATAGTAAAAAAACTTAATAAAATTATCATGTCAATTTAAAAGATACATTTCTTTACCCTTCTATTTTACCAAGTCTTCCTTGGTTGTGAAAGAGGAAAAGATGCAGAATTTTATAAAAATCATAAAGAATAAGTGTATAATATAGATTTTGGGCCCCTTTTCATTCCATTGTCCTGGGTTTCTAAGTATTATTTATATGGTTTTGATCAAATTAAATTTATTTTTCATTATATAAATGAACTTTAGATAGCCTAGGTTATAGTTTAACATGTTCAGTCATCATGCGGATTAAAAAAATTTAAAGGAATAGGAATTACAACTTTTAACTGAGAAAAGATCATTTTGTTGTTTTACATACCAATCAAACCTCCGATTAAAAAACATATTACTTGACAAACCAAAAGAACAACAACCAAATAAATTAGCTTTCGACCACTAAGATTTTCTAAAACAGTGCCAGCCATTTTTAAATAGCTATGTTTTTATTTATTGCCTTGGATATCAACAGCTAAGAGACAAAACACCGATTAAATTCTGTCAATTGCACCGTAAAACAGAACCACAGAAGCTTCGTGATGTTTCGTTACAGTTAAAGCGAAGCATTATTAGTGTGTTGTATAAATTAAACCGCCTAAATGACATAATGCTTAAAACACATATATAACACAAATATTTCATTTTGCTATAAAGAATTACAAATCTTTTTAAAAAATTGAAATTTAAAAAGTGGCTGGACTAACACTGTTTTCCACTGCCAAAAGTGTTTTAATTGTGTTTTTTTTTTTTTATCTCTACATCAGGAGTGGCCAACCCAAATGATCTAGCGGGCCATTTTGGAAATGATACTAACTCCGCGGGCGGCATATAAAATTATTTGTCCCACATTAGATTTAGACCCATTATAGACATTTTTTGGAGTGAAAAATTAAAACATAATAAGTTATTATTATTTTTTTACTATTATTCTTACATGTATAGAAAATATATAACACTAGAAATTAAATATAAAAAATATATAAATATAAATGAAATTAAAAGAAATCATTAAAAAATATTTATTGTACTAGTATGAAATTTATTTATCCACTCTGTCACTTAGCTCTTGCAAATCGATCTTAGTTTAGGTATTTGCACATCGTAATGGCTGTGCGTCCGTTATGTTGGAGCGTGTTTTGTGTTGGGTCAATTTCATTTTCGAAAAATACGATTCGCAGTGTAAGTTGAACCAATAGCGCTAACAACTTGAACTGAGAGTCTGGTTTACTCTGCTATCAACAATCAACTGTATCTAGGGATGGTCACTGGGGTCACTCAAACTGATACATAGAACCTGTTATATTAAATATTCAAAAAATGCGCGCGCATCATGAATTCGCAGAATATAATTTAATTATTATGCGAATTCATAACTGTAAACTCATAAATAAAACAAGCAGTATCTGACATATATTCGCAAGAATATTATTTTAAAATCGAAGTTAATTTTTGAATATATGGATGCACACATAATGCATTTTTTTAATACATTGGTTTTCACTATTTTGGCTATTATAAAATAAATATATTTTGTAAAAGTGTGGATGCACACATAATGCATTTTTTAATACATTGGTTTTCACTATTTTGGCTATTATAAAATAAATATATTTTGTAAAAGTGTGGTAAATCTCACGGCGCGGAAAGATATTCAAGGCGGGCGGCGGGTTGGCTACCCCTGCTCTACATTAATAAAACTTATTCGAACATCAAGCATTATCTGTGTTTTTCAAGTAAGCACAAGGTACAAAACTGTGTACGAAAAGTAAAAAATACAAACACGTTATATTTAAATATGTATTTATTACATACGAAGAAATAGAAAAATATGTATAGGAGAACGTACAGAAATACGTTTTGAGAACGTGAAAACTAAAATAGTCACTAAACTAAACAAATAAAAAATAAATAAATGCAAGAATGGTATGTACAGATGATAATATATGCTTAAAATAATATGTACAGATGATCAAATGGGTTTATACAATGAAAAGATATGATGACGTATGATATACGTATGATATACGATATGATATACGATAGACAAATGATATACGTATGTACAAAAGATGATTCTTTTGAAATGATATTTTTGAAATATATACAAGAAATGAATTTTTTTTAATGATATATACAAATGATATTTTTTAAATATGTAGAAGTGATGATTTTTTTTTTTTTTTTGTTATTGTTGTTCAATATATTAACGGATAGAGGAAGAAATTTGAAAATTTGAATGATGGCAAATGCAGCTAAATTACAAAACTCAAAAACATCAGGGCATTTTAGTCTCTTGTCTTCAATTTTTTTTAAGATTTTCTTCTTAAATTATTTTTTTAGAATGTGGATATACGTCAGTATGTAAAATTACATTATGCTTAAAATCTTGTAATTTGTTCATTAAATAATTATCATTTGACAACGTCTTCATTGTGGTAACTATTGTTTTGTATAAGAAGTGTTTTTAATTGTTGTGCCAATCTCTTTTAAACGTAATAAATTAATCTGTTGGAGCCTTAATTTCTCTTACTTCGTTATAAAATGACATTTATATTGGATTCGAGTAAAATGTATGATTAAACGTATATAAATATTTGAAAAAATGTTTATATGTTTATTTAGTTGAAATCAGTGCTAATATACAAACCTATTTTGACTAAAATTGTATATAATTCATGTAAATGCATTTTCAGAAATATAAGGAGAATTACATTTCACTTTTTGAAACTGTCAATGGTTTAATTGAAATAAATATAGCATATTTATGATTAATGCGCATTTAAAGTATCTTAAATTAAAATAGATTATAGATATTAAGCATACGTTAAATGAAAACAAACATTAAATGAAATATACACAAAAATATTAAATACAACGAAACGTTACTTTTAATTGAATAGCTGCATCATAGAATTGCAAAACTTCCCTCAGACTTTAAAAGTTGAATATTAAATTTCTTAAAAAAATTTAAGTTTGCTTGCATAAAAGATTACCAGAACTTACTTTAATTATCCTCATAGATTCACATGTTCGTTATAAGGAATTCAAGCAATTTTTTTTTTTTAAATAAACTTCGTAGAGTTGATTTAAAGTATTTTTTTTCCTTAAAGTATAATACGAGAAAAGTTAATATAAAAGAATCTAAATGATTATCTTAATATAAATTTTATCAATATTTACACCATCGATAAGATTACACTTTAAAATAAGTTTCTGTATCGAATAAAAAGAGCAAAACAAATTTCAGAGATTGATAGATTAAGTGAGGAATTAATTTTTTTTTTTGACACAAATTTGGGCCGTGTATTTGAAGCTTATCTACTCACATGCATGAATTCTTGAAAACCCCCAAAATCGATCTAGAGATCAAATTTTCACAGCAAAAGAATTAATACTGCAAAGTCAAATGACGTATTATTTAATTAGAAGCAAGCACACAATACAATCTTATCGTTTCTGAACTTATATTTCATCATGTGTATCGCCAATTTCTAGAGATCTACGGAAGGGTGCGAAGAATGTGGTACAAGATTTATCACTAGTATAAGGCAGAAATATTAAAGTTACGACGATGCTGTTAGGTAAACAAACACTGAGAAAATATTAAGTTATGGGATTATTCAACCTAATTTTTGATAGCAAACACTACACAAGAATTTAAATAACAAGTAAATATTCACGCCACTTATAAAGTCAGTACATAAAACAAATAGATTAAACATAAACGTTTATCACTTACGACGAAATTGTCTATTTAGATTTCCTTACCATACAGTTCAAATACCAGGAGCCAAGGCCAACTAATTATTGTACAAAATCTTTATTTGAGGAAATCTTAATACGAACTTTTCTTACCAAAATTCAAAAATTTCTTACGACACAGTTTTCAGAAGGCAGAGTGCACAAGTTTCTTATTAAATAAATTATACCCCTTTTCTAAACCACAAGTAGTTTTTCCAGGCAAAATTATGTTTCTTTTTAAATACATCTCGTAATGCTGATTAGTTAGATAAAATAAAAAACTACACGAACTCTTATTAAACAAGAGCAAATAAAATCCATTTCAACCAAGTAAGGAGTTAAGCAAACTTAAGATGTATACAAGTCCTCGAAATTTAAAAATTTGCAATAAATAGTAACAAAGCTAGAGTTTTTAAAAAGAAAAATCTTTATTATCCGAAATGCGATGTTCAACATCGCTACATAACTCACAGCGTAGAATTTATAAAATTAGTTTTACGTCATACACAAGACATTCAGTTTGGCATTTCATGCAATTTCAAACGCGAAGCTTAATGTTACAGCGACTTAAAAGCCACCAAGTCAGATAAGAAGTATTTTTCTAGAAACCTCTGGATTTTTGCGCTGCGACAAATTCCGGGTAGTCAATGAAGCCGTCAAAGTTCTTGTCATCCGAAGACAGGATGGGGTCAATCAGGAGAGATAGTTCTTCGTGTCCGAAGATCTTAGTCGTGGCGTGGTGGACATGTTCGGGTCCCATGGACTTGCACTCTTCGACGTGCCAGTGCAAGAGGGATTTGATCAATTCACAACCATCGAGTTTGTCGTTCGAGTCGCTGTCGTGCATCTTGAAATACATGAACCTCAGTTCGTCTTCAGCTACTTGGTTGATGTCCGCAGCACCATCCATATGATGGCTAATGTGATGGCGTTCATCCAAGTGAGATTGGGTCATCATAAATTGAGGTTGATCGTTATGTAACTCCACAACGTTCACTAAAACGGCAACTATAACGAAAGATAAAACAACTTTGTTGTACATCATGGTCAATCAAACCAGAATCTAGATCGAAACAATAAGTTTAAAGAAAAGCTAAAGAAGCACGTCGAATTGATGATGCTAGTAGAGAATCGGTTTGGCTTTTATACATTGCCACAAACATATCGATAAAAACAATAGAAAAATATAATCGGTATTTTATGA
>BPLQ01014135.1:0-16602 GCA_021605075.1 Caerostris darwini
CCACCATGGATAGCGCAGTGGTCGACCATCTCGCACTTAACGACCGAGACCGGCGACGTCTGCAAAGAGTCGTAAATTCTAACAGACAAGCAGCACTGCGTCAAATAACCGCAGAAATCAATGTGGGACGTACAAGGGACTTGTCTATTAGAACTGTGCGGAGAAATTTGGCTTTCTTGGGCTATTGCAGCAGAAGACCGACTCGAGTGCCTTTACTGACAGAACGACATCGCTTGCAGCGACTCTCGTGGGCACGTGAGCATATCGGTTGGTCCCTAGATGAATGGAAAACCGTGGCCTGGTCCGATGAGTCACGATTTCAGTTGGTAAGAGTGGTGGTGGCTCCGTAAGGGTGTGGGCTGTTTTTTCATGGCATGGACTTGGTCCTCTGGTGCGACTGGAAATGCTTATGTTCAGCTACTTGGAGATCACTTGCAGCCATTCATGGACTTCATGTACCCAAACAACGATGGGATTTTTATGGATGACAATGCGCCATGTCACCGGGCCACAACTGTTCGCGATTGGTTTGAAGAACATTCTGGACAATTCCAACGAATGATCTGGCCACCTATATCGCCCGACATGAATCCCATCGAGCATTTATGGGACATCATCGAGAGGTCTGTTCGTGCCCAAAATCCTGCAGCATCAACGCTTTCACAATTATGGACGTCTATCGAGACTGCATGGCTCAATATTCCTGCAGAAGACTTCCAACGACTTGTTGAGTCCATGCCACGTCAAGTTGTTGCACTTCGCTGGGCGAAAGGAGGGCCGACACGATATTAAGAGGTATCCCATGACTTTTGTCACTTCAGTGTATAAATAATGTTATTTTTAATAATTATCTCTCTTTTGACCTCACTGAATTTAAATGTGGATTTGTAACCATTGTAAACACATGATAAGTAAATTTGATTATTTCAAGTAATTTTTTTTCTTAAACAAATAGTTTAAAAAATTCTTTTTGTAGGTAATCTAAGTAAATTTGAAATAATTTCTATACTACTAATTATCAATATGAGCCAATTACTATGTAATGTTAGCAATAGCATGTAGAGGCACATTATAGCGACTTAAAATGGAAGTTTTAAGGATATAATTTCCTTATCCAATGAAATTGAAACTGCACGGCGGTTGGCGGGTGCTTTTGAATTCAACTTGTAAAGGAACAACTCGACTGAGTGTCCTACTTTCTATGGATAAGGTAATAATTCGCTATTCAGAGGAAAAAGGGGCATTTTTATAAACTTAACGTAATCAATCTTATTATATTTAAGCATAGAATTTATATTAAATTTAAGTTATTCATTTCTTTCGAATATGTTGTTTATTTCCGTTCTAGATTAATATAGATGATGCTGCCTTGTAAATTATTCAATAAAATTTATAACTTTCCAGTAAGTATTCCTTCAGCACTTTTTTGACGTGGAATTACTTTTCTTACTCTACATATTTAACATAGAAACATCTCATCTTTTCCACTTTTTCAATTTTTTCCAAAATTTCAATTTCAATTTTTTCCGCCACATTTTTTGCTACAGGGAGAATTAGTAGCTAATATTTATTATTTCCATTTAATTGTCAGTAGCGAACATTTATTATATTTTTTGTTTTATTTTGGTAATTTATAAATTTTTCTTAATTTATTGTTTTACTACAAAATTTATGCACACATACATACGATCTTTAGTAATAACTGAGCAAAGAATTCATGACTTTTCAAACATGGAGATTTATGTTCAAGAAACCCACATGATATTCAAAGGTAATTGATCACTGTCAGTATCAATGTATCAGTATTAGTATCAATGTATCAGTACATATGGTTTCAGATGTGGAACCTCATATTGAAGATATACGATATTATTTAATTGTATACTTATTTGAATTAATTTGATCTGCTAAATTTCGTGTTCCATAAATATATTATAATGTTAAATAAAGGTAATCCTCTAAGATGTGAAGATATATATTTTATAAAACCATAATGATCTTCCAGTATGTAAATGGATCAATTCATCATCATTCAGGTATGGTCTTTGTATAATATGTGATGAATTTAATTTCTATTGAATGGATCAATTACTACTGAGCAGTTATGTTTAAGCCTGCTAATTTACTATTCGTAAGTTGCAATGATATCTGCCGAATATCATAGTTTAAGGGAAAAAATAGTAAAAAAACCAATCGCACTAATTTAAATTAGTAAATTTGATAAAACTATGTCACTATTAGAAGGCTTTAATTAGTTGTTGTTGTCGTATCCCCTGAAGAGTATAAGGGAATTAAATATCGCGATGCTCCCGAATAATGGTGCTTCACTGATTCTTCAGCTGGCAAAAAATTTGGCATCAAATAATTAGTTTCTCATATCACTTAATTTTATGTTGATTGCCAACTCGGAGTATAAATCCTCTTCCGAGGGATGATCCAGACAATGTATGGTGGCTGCAACAGAATGAGCAATCAAAGACATGATGATGAGTAAGCTCGACATCAGTGTCATCAGATATATAACATAATACAATGAGTTATATTGATCACATAACTATAAGTTAATAATTTTTATAATTTAGGAAGAAAGTAATGACATAAACAATAAAAGGAAATCATTTGTTGTAACATTTAGAATTGTTCTTTTTGTATTTTATAAAAAAATAATTATTGTAATGTTTACTAAATTATGAAGTGAGATTCTCAAAAGGGGTTATTCCCTAAATATAAACATTAGTCTGTCTTAAATAGATTACTAAACAACGAAATGAATAAAATAGAAGATAATTTTTATAAAGACAGATTATTTGAGTAACTAACATCCTCTACAAATTATTCACAGAAAATAATGAATGTTTTTCGTTAATTATAAAACTAAAGTATTTGTAAATAAATAAGAATTCAAATTCAGTGAGTTCACTATCAAATTAAATGTGAACTCACTGAAACAGTACAGATAACTAACTCCCTGGCACTACAGCCCACGGTGGGCTAAGGCCGTCTTTTTACAGTGTAGAGTTGTCAGTTCTACACCCAGCAGCCATATTAGGGCAGGACGTATAGTGTAAAATTAATTCATAAGCCGCTTTAAGCATCCATGGCACCGTCGGGACTCGAACCTTGTAGGCCTCCGGCCTGTTCAGTCACTTTGCAGAAAAAGAGAAAAACAACACTTCTTGTCGACTCGTCGCAGAACACTCTTCCTCTTTTTCTCCAAAAGCTTCCCTTTAAGAAAATCCGTCAAGAGGAGGGGTTAACTTCCCTCACTTCTCATTGGAATGGGCATTTTCTCAGCCCATGATCTCGGGAGTTTCTCAGCTCCATGATCTCAGCAGATTTCGGGACAGGAGATGGTTTCTTTTTACAGTGTAGGATTGTCAGCCCTACTTCCAACAATCATATTAGTTCGCGATCTATGGTTTAAAGTGGATGCCGAACCACTACAAAAACATCCATGGCACCGCCGGAACTCGAACCCGAAACTTGCGGTATCGTGCGCCGTACATTTGGCCATCAGTTTCCCACAGTATAGATAAACAATTACTTCTTTTTTTAATTTTATAAAAATCTAAATTTAGAGAATTTTTTGTTTAAAAAAAAATTTTAATTTTAAAGTAAAGAAAAAATTTTGCATTTCCCGATTATTTTTTTGTAAGACGATTTTCCTGCAATGACAATATGAAGCCAAAGCCTCATTCTACATTAAGAGACTTTTTTTTTTTTCATTCCTACTTTAGATTCTGATTTCATTAGCAATCAGGTCCATCTATAAATCTTTTTTTTTTTCCTATTTCAATGAGTTATTATTTCATTTTACTGTGTTTGTCGTATTTTAATGTATATTTAACTGCTAACTGTTTTTCTGTTTAGCTCTAATACTGTAACTTTCATTTTTAATAAAATATATTTTTACTTTTTAAAAAAAATAATAATATCTAACATTTGTCTTTACATATTTCTTAAAAATGAATTAAATGTCAAAATTCAGTTTTATGCTCGGAATTCTTTTTTGAATTCACGGAAAAGAAGGGAAAGAAAGGCGTGACTTGTCAAAAAGTTTAATATTTTCTTCTATAAAGAAACGAGGGACTTAGAGGTTAAATTAGTCAGTTAATGCGAATTAAATTTTGTTACAGTAATCTTGCGATTTATGGGAATATTTTTGAAAGGTTTTTTTTTCACAGAGAGGAAATAAAAAACTTCAATTAAAATATAGTAGCATTAAACGTGTTAGGATAAATACATATATTTTATTTGATTATACACTGAAGTGACAAAAGTCATGGGATAGCAATATGCAAATTTTCAGATGGCAGTAGCATCGCGTAGAACAGGTATAAATGCGCAGTGCTTTCGCAGAGCTTTCATTTCTGTTCAAGTTATTCATGTGAAGAGGTTTTGACGTGATGATGACCGCACGACGGGAATTAACAGACTTTGAACGCGGAATGTTAGTTGGAGCTAGACGCATGGGTCATGCCATTTCGGAAATCGTTAGGGAATTCAACATTCCCAGATCCACTGTGTCAAGAGTGGGCCGAGAGTATGAAATTTCAGGCATAACATCCCACCATGGGCAGCGCAGTGGTCGACCGCCTGCACTTAACGACCGAGACCGGCGACGTCTGGCAGAGTCGTAAATTCTAACAGACAAGCAACACTGCGTCAAATAACCGCAGAAATCAATGTGGGACGTACAAGGGACTTGTCTGTTAGAACTGTGCGGAGAAATTTGGCTTTCTTGGGCTATTCCAGCAGAAGACCGACTCGAGCGCCTTTACTGACAGAACGACATCGCTTGCAGCGACTCTCGTGGGCACGTGAGCATATCGGTTGGTCCCTAGATGAATGGAAAACCATGGCCTGGTCCGATGAGTCACGATTTCAGTTGGTAAGAGCTGATGGTAGGGTTCGAGTGTGGCGCAGACCCCACGAAGCCATGGACCCAAACTGTCAGCAAAGCACTGTTCAAGCTGGTGGTGGCTCCGTAATGGTGTGGACTGTTTTTTCATGGCATGGACTTGGTCCTCTGGTGAGACTGGACCGAACATTGACTGGAAATGCTTCTGTTCAGCTACTTGGAGATCACTTGCAGCCATTCATGGACTTCATGTACCCAAACAACGATGGGATTTTTATGGATGACAATGCGCCTTGTCACCGGGCCACAACTGTTCGCGATTGGTTTGAAGAACATTCTGGACAATTCCAACGAATGATCTGGCCACCTAGATCGCCCGACATGAATGCCATTGAGCATTTATGGGACATCATCGAGAGGTCTGTTCGTGCCCAAAATCCTGCAGCATCAACGCTTTCCCGATTATGGACGTCTATCGAGACAGCATGGCTCAATATTCCTGCAGAATACTTCCAACAACTTGTTGAGTCCATGCCACGTCGAGTTGCTCCATTTCGCCGGGCGAAAGGAGGGCCGACACGATATTAAGAGGTATCCCATGACTTTTGTCAATTCAGTGTATATTTTAATGATCAAAAATATTTACATTAAAGTTACCGAAAATGTTAGTTCAACACGAGTTCTATATACAATCATTCTGTATGTACGTCTTTGATACCTTTACAGGAGGAGGCACATGATTGACTCGCATCATTGGAGGACATGAAGTTATTCTGGCTTTCCGTGATATTCCATCAAAACAAACATAACTATTTGCAAGCTGATAAATTATTGCAATACCTATATAACAATTAATTCCCCTAAATTTGCATCGAGTTGTCCTCGAGGGCACGACGTCCAGGTTCTTGAGAAAGGGTAACCTATGGGTGAGAATCGGTTCAGGATTGCTGGTATCATCTTGCTTTTTTACTTTCTCGTAGGGGCAATTAAGACTATTGCAATCTTGTATAATGACTATTGTAGGGCACAAAATTCAATATGAAATAAATTCCTATGAAGTTAGTAGGATATTTTTTAGATGCCATATAGTTCGAAGCAGAATTATATCAACTTTTTTTTGTATCAACAGAAGATTTGATCAACTCTAATAATATATGACCCATCATGCCGGAATATGAATTTTGAGCTTTTGCCATTTTTAACCTTCTAACTGCGTGTAAGGTAGCCCAAGCATCATCACCAGTTTTAAACTGAGTCTTATCATCATGCTTCTTGTACCATCTTGGTTTTCTTCTATAAGGCTTTTCATTTGCTTCGTGAGGGGGGACTTTATTTATAAAGTGATTTCTGGAGACACATTCTCATTATCAACAACACTACAAAAATCATGCGAAATGACATTGACAGTGCATTGCTTTCAGCCAAACTGCAGATAGTCCTGTTATATTATATATATATATATATATATATATTATTAATTACATTTACACAACTAAATTTTTCATTCTGCGTTATTTAAAGCAAATCTAATAAATGGTAATTTTTCGCTCTTTGTGTTATGATCACCCATCACCAATATTGACTGACAAACGAGGTTTAAGTTCATTGTTATTTCGACAACAGGCCTGTGGGTGATAGACAATGCTTGTTTTATATTCTAAAAGTAAAAAATTTTTGGAACAATGCACTCACATACTGAGAGCCGTAATCACTAATGACTAATATCGGTAATAGTCTATTACTCTTAAAAACTTCAATTAGTGTTAAGCGTGCATTCTGTAACAATACAATTGGCTAACACAAATAGATCTTGTCACTTGGTGGAATAGTCTATGATGAAGATCTATTTTTTACTATCTTTACTTTTGTGTAAAAATTCAAAAAGACCTATGACCTATTTCATATGAGTTTGCAAGAGTTGATAAAGTTTCTGATTTCTAGGTTTGTAGCGACAACATTCTGTACAATTCCTAACATATTCAATAATATATATTCCCTCACCAATCCAAAAGCATCGCTTTACTTTCTGTTACATATTTACAATCATTTTACAATCTTGCTGTTGAACTGTCACGATTTTGTTCGAGAGGCTTTCACTGATCCATGTACTTGTGCAACTAGTTGAGTTTCTTCTGATTTGGTAGTATAAGAATAAAGAATATCTATACAAAGCACCTTTGCTCATGAGGCACTTTTTTTAGCATAGTTAGCAAAATGTTCTTATTTCTTACTCCACTTTTTTAGTACTTCAAAAGTATCAATGATTTTTTTCCCCTTACCTTCCAGCTACTCACCCCGAAAGTCTTTTGAATTACGTGAAGGCATATCTATTTATATGCTACAAATTTGAAAAATTTCTTTTGAATGCTTCTAAAAATATCTAGATAACGTATAAATTACACATTAACTTTATAAGGAAAGTAATCTGTTTTAAATTGAAGGATTGAACCTCTATATCCCATCATGCCAATCATCCAGTAGGGGATACCTCTCATTCTAATTTATTTTAGAGGTTGATGATCAAATATAACACAGTGATTTCTTGCCTTTTGAGTGTCCCTGAAATTTTTAAAGCCCCATACTATACCTAGTGCTTTTTAGTTGAATAATTTCTTTTAGTACTAGTAAATAATCGACTAGCACATTCGATAGGACGTACTACATAAGGTATATGTAAAATATACCAATATACTTACGTACAATATAGAAAGTATACGTACTATAGATATATATAACCCAGGGCCTTCTAAATGTACAGCTCCCAAATCATAATTATACAAACATATAAAATTCAATTGATACATTCTGTTGAAGAATAGATGGATTAATCAAAAATTGTTTTAATGATTTGAATGATCTTTTTTCTTCTTGGCCACATTTTCAGTAAGACTTTTTCTTAGTTAGATTGCATTGTGGTCTAATCACTTCAGAGAATTCTTGACATAAATTGATATCAAATCCCATAGCGAAACAGATTTGTAAGAAAAACTGAACTTGTTTAACAATCTGTTGTGCAGTAGTTTCATTATTGAAATGAATTTTTCTGGATCAACTTCCAGCTTAGATTCATATATATTGTTTCTCAGGTATTTGACATATTTATTTGTGAAATTGTATTTTTTTACTATTAGCATGTAGTTTAAATTCTTGCAGTTTCTTGAAAATAGATTTTTTAAGTCCGGCAATCGTTCTTCATAAGTCTTGCAAAATATGATGACATCATCCAAAAAAGAACGAACACATCATTCCGTGAATTTTGAAAATTGTTTTATTAAATCTAAAAAAATGCTGTGACATTTTTCAACCAAATTGCATTCTACTATACCTGTAAGTCCCAAAAGACAAATTAAGACTGTCTGTTAAGGATCTCCTAAATTAACCTCAATTTGGTGGTAATCTGATTTTATGTCAATTGTAGACATGTCAGAAGTATGTTTTTCTTTATCCAGAAAATCATCCATTATTGAGGAGGAGGAGTATAGTTATCATTAACTGCAATAACATTATTTTTTTGATAATCCATGTATAGTTCCCTTTTGAAATTAAAAAATGAAATTTAAAATTTTGAAATTTAAGGTAAAACATGCCTTCACGTTCTTCCATAATACCATTAAACTAAAGGTTCATCCAGTTCTTTCTTAGCAAGTGATGTATGATGTGGTAGCAATCAACCAGGGGATGTTATACCCTTATATTAATGTAATCCTTGTATTAATTAACCCTTGCATTCATGTAATTTTGAATCTTGGGTATTGCTTATTCTCATTAACCAAAATATGGCAACTGTCTTTCTAGTTCTGTTGAAAGATGTTTTCCTTCACCATATCGTAACTATACTGAATTTACATTAATATTTGCTTCGACCACTTCTAAAGTTTGAAAGAATCTTAATGAATGCTAACCTTTACCTATAATTATTAATGAAATACCAATTGTTCGAAAAATCTAATTCAATCTCCCCTTTTCATAAAAATTAATAATTAGAAAAGTTAAATTGTCTTTCACTGTTTGGAAAGGCAAACACCTCTATTCGAAATGAATGCCCTTCAATTCTGCTATCTACCTTCAACGTTTATTACTTTGGTTTCTTTTTCTATGCCATCAACAAGTGTGATATTAAGAAGCAAGCTTTCAAATTTTATTTTTATTATTTTTAATTTAGAAGATGTATAATACTTCATTAGCAATGGCGTGACTGTCTCCAATAACAGTACATGCTGAAACATTTATTTCCTTAATTTGCATTCATAAAAAAAAATGTTTAAAATAGTCGAAGTGTGCGAATGTTTAACTTTATACCGCTGAAGAGTTGGTTGGATATTTAGGCTTAATCACTTCCTATAATAATTAATTAGCTTTGGTTTTTTTTCTAGAATTAAATTCTATGTTTTTCAATGAAACTGGTTTAATATTTCTAAATTCTCCTTGTTTTCTAAAATTTGGAACTTCTTTTCTTCCAGCCTGAGGAATTACATTTAACGGTTTCCTACTTCTTAATTCTTTATAGGTATGTAATTAATTCATCAAGTAATGCATCAGAATTATTACATTTAGACGAATGAGCGAGGAAGGATTCCTTATATTCTGTAAAGGTTTTTCCTTAATCTGATCGGCAATAATTAAGCCAACCTTCAAAGAAGTTTTGTAAATCAAAATAATAATCAAACCAAGTATAGTCGGTATTTCTGTAATGTCACGGAAAAAAATTCTGTGCTCATTTTAAAACATTTCATAATGTGTCCATAAATCTATTTAATATGTTCATAAATCAGTAAAATCTGTTTAATGTGTTCAGTCTTTTCAACTAGTTCTTGTACTAATTCAGATGTATCGCTTGGGAAAAAAACGATGACGTAAACTAATCTTCTTTTTGGTTTGCTGTGCCGCTGTAAGGTCATTTTTTGCCACCTTAGGCTAATTAGATTGGGACCTACATTGGACCTATTGGATTCCGAACCACTAACAAATATCCATGCCCTCGCCAAGTTTTCTTTCTCATAATTTTAAGAAGCTTAATTGCTTTATAAGCATATTTAAAATTAAATTCAAGCTGTTATAGCTATGGACAAACTTCTTCCATTCTAATTTAGGAACATCTGCGTCAATAATAAACGGAACAGATGAGTATATATTTTTTTTTCTTTCTAATGCAGCTGGCAAACACAGACAGCTTGGTCTTAGATGCCTTAAGGTAAGTGCTGCACAGACGTATTCACTTTGTATTACCCAGGGGGCGCGTGTAACTTGAAGATAAGCCACGGACGCGGAATAACAATGCGCCCGCAACGATCTACGATCCTATTAGACCGGGACCTACTTTTTAAAGTGGATTCCGAACCACTACGAACAACCATGGCACCACCGGGACTCGAACCCGAAACCTGTGGTACCGAGTGCCAGAGCGCTAGCCACTCGACCATTTAGGCCCAACAGATCAGTATATACAACTGTAATTTTAATTTTTCTTATTTTTACCAATTCTAGTTTTTCTTTTCAGCAGCGAAGATTTCTTTTTCCGCCGTTTACTTACTAATTTTTTTCAAATTTCAACGATTTTTCTCCTCGCTCGTTACTTTCATGGACTATAATCTTAAGTAACTCTTTAGTAAATTCTTTTTATTATAGCATTTTTAAGCTCAATTACTTGCATACTTATCTTTAATCGGAATCATTCAATATATTCTCAAAGTAATTAGTTCGGTTCAAAATAGTTGGATTCATTTACAACATCAATTAAACAATTTGTTTAGATGCGGAAAAGCTGGGTTCCACATTAACAACTTCAAATTGGGTACTAAGATATTCAATCAATAAGTACAAATTGGGTACTCACTAACTGTATTATAATGGTTAAAATATGGGCCTGAATGGCCGAGTGGCTAGCTCTCTGGCACTCGGTACCACAGGTTTCGGGTACGAGTCCCGGCGGTGACATGGGTGTTTGTAGTGGTT
Source organism: Caerostris darwini (assembly GCA_021605075.1). Classification (NCBI taxonomy): domain Eukaryota; kingdom Metazoa; phylum Arthropoda; class Arachnida; order Araneae; family Araneidae; genus Caerostris; species Caerostris darwini. Next base: position 10,814 of record BPLQ01014135.1, read on the forward strand.
CGGAATCCACTTTAAAAAGTAGATCCCGGTCTAATAGGATCGTAGAGCATTGCGGGGGGCATTGTTACTCCGCGTCCGTGGTTTATCTTCAAGTTACATGCGCCCCCTGGGTAAGGCAAAGTGAGTAATGTCTGTGCAGTGCTTACCTTAAGGCATCCAAAACAGTCTGTTCTCCATCAACAAGTCTGGGGGCCTGAATGGCCGAGTGGCTAGCGCTCTAGCGCTCGGTACCACAGGTTTCGGGTTCGAGTCCCGGCGATGCCATGGATGTTTGTAGTGGTTCGGAATCCACTTTAAACTGTAGGTCCCGGTCTGTTTAGCCCAAAGTGTGCACAAGATGACCGTAGAGCGACAAACCGAAGCATCAACAAATCTGAGTGTTTGCCAGCTGTATTAGCAAAAGAAAAAAAAAAGGTTAAAATACTTGCATTAAGAATGTTGAGTTTTCCTAAACTTACATATAGCACGATCGCTGTATACAGTCATTCACGCAGTCATTTTTATTCTCTATATACATCTCCCTATCTATTACTCCTTTCATAGCAGGAAACACATGATTGTCTGAAATTACTGTTTTCGGGAAGAAAAGGTCACATCATTGGAAGATAAAGATATAAGTATATAAGAAGTATCCCATAATTCCTTGCCAAAAGAAACGCCACAGTTCGCCCTGTGCCAAGTTGGAGCAATGTCAATACTGCAATTTGTTGCGCAGTTATATTTTTTTTGTAGCAGTATAATACTATAAATATACTGCAAAATATAAACCGTTGCTAATACGAAAGAAAATAATTTATTAAATATAATGTCGGTCTATGATAATACTGTATACAAAAAATATTCACCAACAATTGATTATTTTTGGCACTTTAAATCAAAAATTAACCAAAATTAACGGTAGAGGTTTCGGTGGCTTTTTGGCTTAAACATTGCTCCCAAATTTGATGAAATTTAAGTAAAACAAGTAATATAAAAAAAAAAAATTTTGAGTCAATTCCTACTTGGGTCAACAAAGAAAAATTTTATTTTACACTCATGTCCATAAATTAAGGATAATTCAGAATCACGCAGAAATTGAACTCTAAAATAAAAATTTCACCTGTAGAATTATCACACACATCTTGAAGAAGAATATGCAAATTACAGGAAACCACCAGATGGCGCGGATAGTATGTCACAATGACGAAAGTGTAAGAGAGGGGTATATAAGGAATGGTGGCAAAGAAGTAAAATTGTTCACAAGCGCTTTAAAAGCCTTTCGGTGCAATAACCGCATAGTTATGGCACAAAGGAAGCATTTGGATGATTTTTTACGTGGTAGAATTATCGGACGACTGGAATGTGGATGTACCCAGCTGGAAGTATCCGAGGAACTTGGAATCGCCCAAAGTGTCATCTATAGGCTTTGGCAACGATTCCAAGATGATGGTAATGTGAGTAGATGCTACAGCACAGGTCGCCCCCGAGTTACAACGCCGAATGAGGACCGGTATTTAGCAGTTACTGCCAAAAGAAACAGATAGAGCACAGCATCAGACCTGTCTCGTCAGATCTCTTCAGCTACCGGTACGACAGTTTCAAGGCAGACCGTGTACAGACGCTTAGGGCACATTGGTGTATATGCTCATAGGCCTGTCCGATGTGTTCCACTTACCGCAACTCACTGTCGCCTGCGATTAACCAGGAGTAGAGAGCATGCATTGTGGACACTGCAACAGTGGTCTGGTGTGATGTTTTCCGACGAGTCCAGGTTTAGTTTGCAGTCTGATTCTCGCCGGACTTTCACATGGAGAGCACCAGGTACCCGTTACCACCAAGAGAACACCATTGAACGACACCGTTACGGTGGTGCAAGATGGCTCGTTTGGGGAGGAATTATTCTTGGTTCCAGAACTGACCTGCATGTTCAGAGTGTAACGATGACAGGCCACATCTATCGGGATGTCATTCTGGAACAACATGTACGTTTGTTTCAGGGCGCCATGGGTGCTGAATTTCTGTTTATGGATGACAACGCCCGTCTTCAGCGTGCAAACATTGTAGACGAATGCCTTCAATTGGAGGATATCACCCGTATCGATTGGCCAGCATACTCACCGGACTTGAATCCAATAGAGCATGTGTGGGATATGCTTGGCCGAAGAATTGCAGCCCGTCAACCCCCTCTCACCTGTCAACCGGAACTTCGGAGGGCATTGCTTGATGAGTGGTGTAATATTCCCCAAGATCCGATTGATAATTTGATACTCAGCATGCCTAGGCGTTGTAAGGCCTGTATTGCATCGTCCGGGAGACATACTCGATATTAACCATCATACTAACCATGTTATACTGTTTTTTGTAAATAGGTTCTTTTTTGAAATTTGCTCCAGGGAGTAAACATCGCAATTTTTATTAATTATGTCAAACATATAGCATCTTTTTTGCTCTTTACCTTTTGTTTACTAAATAGACTTTACAAATAAGTCAAATTTGTTTCGCTTCTGTCTCTTTCTTTGCCTGAAGTTCATTATTCTTAATTTATGGACATGAGTGTAGTTACTTTTTAGTAAATAAACTAAAATTAATTAATTAAATTCAATTAATGAATTAAAATCTGAAAAAACTGTATTAACATCCAGTGTCATCCACTACAAGTTTAAAAAAATGTATTCGAACTTGAGTGGATGAATAAAAAGTATTTTATGAGCGATCTAAATTTTGAATAAGATATATAAATTATACAGAGAGAGTGTGAACTAATAGTAGGAATTGAAAAAGAAAAACATTAGCTGAAAGCTTATGACAAACTATTTATTTTTTAAGCGGAAATTCAATTAATTAATTGAAAAAATTTTAAAATCGGTAAAATGTAATAGATGTTTTTTCCTTAACTGGTATTCTTGAAAGCTCTTTTGCTATGCTTCACTCGGAGGACGAATTCAAAAATTAAAATAATTTGTAATGCAGATTTAATTCATATAAAGCAACAAAATTTTATAATGTATGAAAACATTAAAAAGTTTGTATACGATAAGATTTTTAAATATTAATATACAAAAAGCATCAATTTTTTTGAGTGGAAAATAAATGGAAAGAGGTTTTAATTTTAGTTTTTAAGATAAATAGAATTTCCATTTTTAAAATTAGAACTTAATGGAATTAGACTCCATTTTTAAAATTTCTTTTAACTGGTACATTTCGAAAGTAGAGAATTATTTTTAAGATGATAACATTTCGTAAGGGAATTTCGCTGATATTTATTTATTCTGAGTTTAAAGACAGAAAATTGATCGCTACGTATAGAAATCTCTCCAGTGACTTTCGCTGAATATTTTTCGATTAGTTAAATTCTTTTTTTTTTTTTTTTTTTTTTTTACGTTGTTTTGCTGTCTGAGTTTTTGTCAATCGACATTGTGGCGAATCTGAATGTGCGCATTTTAAAGTGATAAAAAATTTATAAGATTTGTTGCAGTGATTTACCAGACTGGAAATTTTATACGTTTTTCATCATAAAAAAGCACTGAAAGAGACTCTTACAAAAAATAATTTTTTCAATGAATTACAAAAAATATTTTTATTTCAAACTTACATTATTGAAAAGATATATATTTCCGTTTTTTAAAATGACTGGAAAAAATTACTGGAGCATTTTTTATTTTTTACCTACCTTTTAAAAAGTAACATAATTAACGAAGAAAATTTATAAATATTAGAAAAATGCGTTTATAAATGCTTGGAATATTTTATAATGATTGTAAATGCTTTAAAATCCTTTTTATAATTAATGCCCCTATACTTTTTTTTTTTAAATCCATTTGATGAAATATAAATTGATTTTCATAAGAAAAATATTCATTTTATGCAAAATTCATATTAATTATTAAACTACAATAAATTTATTATTAAAATTAATAAATTATTATTAAAATATATTCAAACGTGAAAATATTCATTTATGCAAAACTGAAAACTATATATACATTCTTTCATCCATACATAAAAAGTAAGAGGAAAGAAATAACATAACAAACGTATATAAACATATTTAAATGAACAAACGTATATAAACATATTTAAATGAACAAACGTATGTATACATATTCACAAAAATTCTGTACATTTTTCAATATTTTGAAACGAATTTATTTCCATTTTCATTTTTTTTTTCAAACGTATACAAAACGTATTCATTTTTATTTCAAACGTATAAAATCTAAATGATTACATTTACATAAATAAAATAAATAAATGATTTGCATTTAGTTACAGACTATACAGAATTTTTTCTTGTCTGAGCTTCCAATTTTCATGAAGGATCCCGTATTTTCATTTATCTTGGAAAGCGTGGTTCAATTAATTCAGGCAATAAACATAAAAAATTAAAAAAAATAATAAAACTAATTTTTTATATGTCCATAAATTTGGCTCCGGAAACCATTTTCTTTTCCTGCAATATTTCCAGTGGCACTATTTTTTATTCCCCCTCGAAAAATAGAGCATATAATTCAAGAGGATGAAATAATAATAATAATAACCACTAAAAAAACTATTTTTTTACGAAATAATGCTTTTGTTTAGTATTAATAACAACAACAAAAAATGATGTAATATTAACATAAGATTTTTCTGACATTTATGGTATTAAAGACCACCATAAACGAACTTTCGGATTCGAGTCCTGATTAGCTTAAACCGAGTTTATCCAAAGAATCGAGTTTGTGTTAGCATATCCATTATATTTAATTATTTCAGTGTCGAAAGCGTTTCGAGACCTGGTGAATTCGCCGCTTATATGTAAACCCTTTTAACCCCTGCGGTCCATCGAGTCCTGACACGACATCATTTTTTCTTTTGCGGTAGCAAGTCCAATGCGTCCGAGGTAAGTCAAAGTTCGCTTTCAGACATGGGTTTTTAGACGTCGAGCTTCTTGCACAGCTTTAACGAATCGCCCAAAGGTTTTCTTTTTCGCTGGCAATTATATTTTGTTTTACTTTTTATGCATAGTACATTATCACTTTGTAGAGGCAGCGTTACAACGGGCATTGGCTATAATCAGTCAAGTGTCAGAATCTCGTTAAAAGAAACTTTTATAAAAACCTCCTGAATTTGGATACCTAAGCTTCCAGGCGTGTGCGGAGAAAGAAAAAGTGCTTGTGAAGATGACGGAAGTTCTGGGTATTACCTTTCATACCAACACCTCAGACCAGAGACTGGGGAAGACCTTAGCAAATGGCTCTAAGGTGATATGAGCAAAGTGGTTAAGCTTCAACTAGGTGGGATGATGTTGATGTGCGAAAGCCAGATGCTTTATTTCTTCCCTTGATGATAACGCAGCAGTTGTATAGCGAGACACGAAGATGTCCCTGAATTCCTGAAGCAGTTAAAAGTGGCGTAAGTTGAATTTTCTGCGCGATCATCGGGAAGTATACGAAAAAGGCCGATGGTGTTTGGAAGAACCTGCAGAGAGCACCAAGGAGAATGCAATCCCAAATCCAGAGTGTCGGCGCTCAAGTCAAAAATAACTTCACAATGAATCCGAGAATGAAAAACACACCTCCAGAATGACAAGAAAGCAAAAGGAAGCAATCCTTCCTGAAAGCCCTGCTTCGCAAAGGCGCTACACAGGAGTCAGTGACATCCCTTCGTAAAATTTCTATACAAAACTGAGATCCTCTGGTGGTACTTATACAAATCAGAAAAAATCCCTGTATACTGTGCAATTATAGTTTTTCACTGGAAAGAGATTGTACAGAAACATTTTATTTAAGTCAATAATGTATCGAAACAGATCGCTTATCGAGTAAAGT